>ML393599.1:15470-48657 GCA_005239525.1 Nicotiana knightiana
ATATACCCTTGCCGGGTCATTGATGCTTTAGTGATTATCTCCCTTGCTGGGATGCTGAGATTACTGTTATTGTTCCCTTGCCGGGATTTAATTGTTTAATTGATGTTCCCTTGCCGAAATTTAATTGTTTAATTAATATTCCCTTGCCGGGATTTAATTATTTAATTGATGTTCCCTTGCCAGGATTTCTATTTTTATTCTGTTTACTCCCTTGCCCTTGTTTGTGATTGTTGTTTGGGTGAGGAAGAGTGTTAAAGCACGAAGGGTGATGTCGTGTACTGTTTGCTATTATAAGGAAGAGTGTTAAAGCATGAAGGATGATGTCGTGCATTGTTTGATATGGTGAGGAAAGAGTGTACAACACGTAGGGTGATGTTGTGTCATACGATGTACGATTTTGTACCGATATTCATTGATTACACCGTGAGGAAAAAGAGTAAAAGCACGAAGGGTGATGTCGTGGCATGCTTTATATTGATTACATTATACATTACATAGTGAGGACGAGAGTAAAAGCACGAATGGTGATGTCGTGCCATGATTTACATTCATTACATTATACATTGCATAGTGAGGACGAGGGTAAAAGCACGAAGGGTGATGCCGTGCATGTTTGTAATTTCTGATCCTTATTGATATTCTGGCCTTGTTGTTCTTTTTCCCTATTTGAAATTTCTTATATGAAACTGTTACCTCCCCACAACATGTTCCCCTTCTTTTATTGATTGTTTTCTCCCTATATTCCATTTCTGTTGTGTGTGTGTGTATATATATATATATATATATATTCGAACTGCACATGTTTATTTGGTAGTCTGGTCCTAGCCTCGTCACTACTTCGCCGAGGTTAGGCTAGGCACTTACTCAGCACATGGGGTCGGTTGTGCTGATACTGCACTCTGTGCTCTTTTGCACAGATCCAGGTCTTGGATAGCATCAGTAGTTCAGGAGCCGGCCTTCAGTCAGATATCGAGGTAGCCCTGCAAGCGTCCGCAGGTTCGGCGTCTCCTCTATCTATTATTTTAGTCTGTTATCTCATTGTACTCGAGACAAACAGTTGTGTTTTCTTTCAGACGATTGTATTTAGTACTCTTAGTAGTTCGTGAGTATTGTGACACCAGTCTTGGGTAGAGGCTTATGTTGAATTTTTCGCATTTCTATTCAGTTTTTCTACAATTCAAGACTTCCGCTTTATTATTAAATTCCATTATTTGCATGAAATTGCTGAAAATTGTTAAATGAGGTAACGTGTTAATGAAAAAGGTAATTAAGGTTTGGCTTGCATAGTTTCCACTAGTAGGCGCCATCACGACTCCCGAGGGTGGGAAATCTGGGTCGTGACAGCGGTGGCTACTGAGTTTGGGCCTTTTCGCAAAAGTGAGGGATGGGTCGCACATGCGAGTCTGCAGAAGCAGGAATTTTTTCGCAAATGCGAAAATTTCTGGGCAGAAGGTATAAAATCGAGGGTTGTTTATTTTTATCATATTTGGAGCTGTGGAGCTCGGATTGAGACAATTTCTAGCCAATTTTCACCACATGGATTGGGGTAAGTGTTCTCTACTCGGTTTTGGTTATAATTCATGAATCTATCTTTAATTTTGGCATTTGGATTATTAATTTTAAACAGAATGTTGAGGGGTTTTGTCTAAAATTTCATAAAGTGAATTTTTTGAGATTTGGACATTGATTCGGAGTCGGATTTGAGCTAAACTAGTATGGTTAGACTCGTAATTTTATGGGTTATCAGATTTTGTGAGTTTTGTCGGGTTCCAAGGTGTGATCAAAGATTCGACCTTTATTAATTGGGCTTGTTTCCTTTGGCATAATTTGATATTCTTGAGTTGCTTTTGGCTAGTTTCGAGTCGTTCGGAGATCGGTACACGTGGGGTGGCATTTCTAGAGTATTGTTTAACTTGCTCGGTATTGGATTTGGCTTGTTTGAGGTAAGAATCCTATCTAAACTTGGTTGAGTCACTAGTTCCATGAATTATTTTTTATAGCTATGTGCTATGGGTGTGCATATGTGTGGGGTTTGAACCCACGTGCGAGCACCGGGGTATTTATCAATGCTCGGGGTAGTGATTAGGCTATGATATACCTAGAGTTGACGGTTAAGATTTAAGCTAAAATATTTCTCATATTTGTATCATTGTTGGGAACTATTTGAGCCATGTTTGAGGTTACAAAGAGGCTAAATCCCTGAATAAAACTTTGTAATTGTTATTCATGTGATAAAATTTACCGATTTGAGCTATGATAGCACACATTGAACATGCCTACACTTTAATATGTAATTATATCAGTCCAGGAGCATGAAATCTAATATTTATCCGTCACATACATATGTTCTTGTATACTTGCTTATGTGTGATATGATTTGGATTAGATGCCTGTGACCACGCCGAGCGGATTGTGTTGTTATGCCTGTTACCACGTTGGGTGGATTATGATATTATAGCACATGAGTTGTTCGTGCAGCACATGAGTTGTCTGTGCGGATCCATATATTTATACTAAAGCATGAGAGTTATCCGTGTAGCACGTGACTTGTCCGTGCGGATCCAGAAATTTATACTATAGCACGTGAGTTGTCCATATGGATCCAGATAATACTATAGCACATGAGTTGTCTTTGCAGCACTTGAGTTGTCCGTGCAGCACCTGAGTTTCCCGTGTGGATCCATACATTGATACTATAGCACGTGAGTTGTCTGTGTGGATCCAGATATTGATACTATAGCGCATAAGTTGTTCGTGCAGCGTGTGAGTTGTCCGTGCGGTTTATATTTATGTGATCTCTACGAGAGCTCGTTACTGTTATTGGATCGGGTTGCGTGCCACAACGTACTAATATTTGGTTAATGCATTTCATCTTTACATGAAAATTCCTTGACTGATTACCTGATTTACTTACATAACTTCCTTATATGCTGGATTGTTGACTGAGCAGAACACCTTAAAACCAAAAATTGTGAGCATCAAAAATGGTTTTACCTGAGATTTTCCTTATTGGATTATATACGTGTTATATACTTGTTGGAATTTTGAACTGCGCTAGTGTTAGTGAGTATCATATATAGTTCTTGCTTCTTTTATATCACCGAGGTTAGTTAGGATACTTATTGAGTATATGGGGTCAGTCGTACTCATACTACACTTCTGCACCTTGCGTGCAGATCCTTCTATTGATGGTGGTGTGTACGGCGAGGGTTGACATTGATGATGTACCTACGTTCCAGTTATGGCTATCACTTATCCTTGGTAGTATTAGATTCAAATTCTATTCATTTACATTTCAAACATATGTTGTAATTTTTAATTCAGTTTAGTAAAAATATAAGTTTTAGTGGCTCATGACTTGTACTACTCCTTCGGAAGTTTCTTGTATATAAGTTCAATTATTTCTTCATTTATTTTTCAGTAAACCTCATTGAATTGGATTGTTGTTAATTGGCTTACCTAGCGGTTTGGGTTAGGTATCATCATGACTTGTTGGATTTTGGGTCGTGACAGTTAAATTGTGAGCCGGCCACAACCACCTCTCCTTCAACATCAACTACTACCTCTTCGCCGGTGCCATCCGAACAAACAATAAACGTCCCTTCCCCATGGTCACCTAATCATGAAAATCCAGGGAACTCTTTTACGGTACCTACTAAAGATCTCAATGGAAAACGAAGTGTCATCCTCACGGTCTCGAATGAATGTCACATACTTTCCAAGCCGGTGGAGCTTGCCAACTATCTGAAGTCGTTGGCCACGAAAACATATTGGAGAAAGATGGACTCTCTTTCTGCTGAGTGTTTTCTAAACAATAGCATGCACTGTTCGGTAAAGGTATCATCCTAACTTTCTTCTATCCCTTTTTGATTTATACTTTGCATTAATAACTTTAGCTTTAACCTTCTCAGGCTAACCTTCTTGCTTCCGAGGACCTGTAAAGGTTGAATTTGGAAAACCATGAACTTACTTCGAAACAAGATCAAATCTTGGCCGAACAAAATTAGTTTTTTGAGCGCCTCCCTGTGCTGGAAGTAAAAATTTCTCAAATAGATGACCTCGAGGCTCGGTTGCAGCAATCCGAGAAAGATAGAATGGCCCACAACCAAGAAGCCACCCAACTTCATGAACCTTAATAAGGCAAAGGCTAAGTGGGCTGAACTGCATGATACCATGACTGCTGCTATCGAGCACGATTCTGCTTTCATGGAGCAAGTCAATAACTTGAAAGCTAGCTTACACTCCAAAACTGAGGATGCTAATGCTGCCGAGGAGAAAAGAGGAAAGATGAAAGAAAGGCTCAAAAGAGTCATGGAGCATAATTAACTTCATGCCACAACAAATGTTGAACTTGATTCCAGGATCAACATTGGTAAAGCTGAAAATGATAAGCTTCACACAAAAATTGGGAAAATTTGAGCTAAACCCCAAGACCAAGTAGATTCTATCCTCTTCAAGAAAACCTACACAATATATCACTGAAGAAGAAGACTCTGGAGCAGGAGAAAGAAGGCAATGCAAACATTGATGACTGCATTGCCAAAGCTCGTGAATTGGAGACAACTGATCTCAAGAACCTCCCAGCTTGGCCAGCTAATTCTAACTCCTCGAATTCTAACTCTGAGTATTTGGGAATAGAAGAGGAAACCGAAGAGGAAGCTGAAGAAGATTGAGATAAACATGAAGGACCTTAATTGAAAGCAGAATTGCCTTCTCTCGATAAAGAAAATGAAGATTCTTCTCTCTCCTCGGGCTCTGGCAGCAAGAATAATTAATGTATACATTTTTCTTTTATTTTTTCTTGTAACTATGCCCAAACTTCTTTATTGTTCTCGTCATTTTAATTAATGAAAGAAATTCTTTGCTTAAATATTGTGCAAAAAAATATTCTTTTTCATTTAATAGACAAAGCTTCGGGAATTCTTCTTACATCTGATAGCTTTTGATTCCAGGCATTAACACTTCCAAAATCTATCCTTTGACAATGAGGGTTTCATAACAAAGGACCCTTATGTTTACGGTGCTCTTGACGAGGACATCTATTGTTCATTCCAGCACAAGCATTTGAAGTTTTAACTAACTTCCAAGGGAAAATATAAACGACAAAGGTCCAAATATACCTCTGTACTTTCGAACATGGTCTAAGAATACCCTTCATTATACTATTGGGTTATCTGTACCCCTACCATCATACTTTGGGTTCAAATATACCCCTCA
This sequence comes from Nicotiana knightiana, assembly GCA_005239525.1. NCBI lineage: Eukaryota > Viridiplantae > Streptophyta > Magnoliopsida > Solanales > Solanaceae > Nicotiana > Nicotiana knightiana. Next base: position 20,688 of record ML393599.1, read on the forward strand.
TTTAAACGGAGGAACACGTATCATCGTCTTGTTGGTTAATTCTAAATATCTCTTAATTAATTAAAAAGACCCATTATCCATACCCTAAAAGTAATTTTTTTTGTAAAAAATGGAAAAAACTGAATTTATTTTTACTAAAAACTAAAAAAAGGAAAAAAAATTCCAGCTTTTACAAAAAAAACTGAAAAATATTTTCTAAAACAATGTTTTTGTAAAAACTAGAAAAAAACTGAAAAACAATTTTCTAAAGCATCCAAAAACTAGAAAAACCTGAAATTCTTTTAATTAAAAACTGGAAAAAAAAGGAAATATTTGTTTTTTCAGTTTTTACAAAAACAATTCTAATTGCTTTTAAGTTTTTTTTTTAGTCTTTACAAAAACAATTGCTTTAGAAATTATTTTTCAGTTTTTTTAAAAGCAATATTTTTCTAAAAACTGGAAAAAAATATTTTCGATTTTTTTCAGTTGTTAGTAAAAAAACATTTAGTTTTTTTTTTTAATTTTTACAATAACATTGCTATAGAAAATTGCTTTTCAGTTTTTATTTACAGAAACCTTGTTTTAGAAAAAAAAAAACAAATGGTCTTTCAGTTTTTATTAAACAATGGGTCATTCAGTTTTTAGTAAAAAAACATTCAGTTTTTTCAGTTTTACAAAAAAAAATTGCATTAGAAAATTACTTTTCGGGTATAGGTAATGGGTCATTTTAATTAATTAGGAGCTATTTAGAATTGGCCAACAGGATGATGACACGTGTCCCTCCGTTTAAATGAGGAGTATGTTTGAACCCAAAGTATAACGGTACGGGTATAGATATCCCAATAGTATAACGAGGGGTATCCTTAGACCATTTTCGAAAGCACACAGGTATTCTTAGACCTTTGCCGAAATATAAATTAACTTATCATTAGGACAAGAAATAAGATAAATAAAGCTCGCAATACATGTGGCTAACTTGTACAACTTATTTCTATGGGACTATCATGCAGTCTCTATTCCTGATAAGACATTTTTTCCCGTTCTAACAGTCCTCGGTCTTCGTAACACTTTTAGTGCCTTCATATATAATGGCTCCCCACAGTGTTCGGATGCTAAGTATGAGAATTTGAACACTGTAAATCTTGTTTTTCCCGATGACCCTTTCTTTGTAGTATGCTTTACATTGCTGTCTCATTAAAAACCTTCCCAGAAAAATCCTATTGGGACAAAACTAAACAAAGAAAAAAAGAGTGCAGCACATACATTCAGTACCAAAAGATATCTTTAGAAATAATACCTTTTGAGGTGAGTCACATTCTAATTTTCTAGGCAATTTAACTCCATCTTTCTTTTCCAACTAATATGAACCTTTATCAGTCATAGCTGAAACCCGATAAGGTCCTTCCCACATTGGTCTTAGCTTCCCAGTTTTAACTTGCCGAGTATTTTGAGTTACCTTCCTTAAAACCAAATCCCCGACTTCAAAATATTGAAGATTTGCTATCGGTTTTAATACCTTTCCATTCTTTGCTTTTGTGATGCCATCCTCACATATGCCAGATTCCAGTGCTCTTCAAGCAATTCCAATTTAACCAGCAATGCATCATTATTTTTCTCCTCATTTGCTCAGGAAGAACTTAGGTTTGGTTCCCCAACCTCCATCGGGATCAAATCTTCCGCACCGTATACAAGTGAAAAGGGTGTTTCACCTGTGCTTGAGTTTTTCGTGGTTCGATCTGCCCACAACACACCCGGTAGCTCATCTGGCCATTTGCCTTTAGCATCGTCTAACTTCTTTAAGGTTTTGGATTATTACATTATTCATTGACTCCACCTGTCCATTAGCACTTAGGTGGTACGGTGAAGATGTGATTCGTTTGATCTCCAATCCTTCCAAATAATTTGTGACTTTGGAACCTATAAACCATGGCCATTGTCACAAGCGATTTCTTTTGGTATTCCAAAGTGACAGACGATGTGATCCCTTATGAAATCAATCACTTCTCGTTCTCCGATATTTTTGTAAGCACTTTCTTCAACCCATTTACTAAATAGTCAGTTGAAACCAAAAGAAATTTTACCCTACGGGTCCTTGTGGTGAGGAACCAACTATGTCCATCCCCCGTTTTATGAATGGCCATGATGAAACCACTGAATGCAAAAGTTCTGGTGGTTGATGCACTAAATGTGGATGACGCTGACACTTATCATATTTTTGTTCAAATGTTTTTGCGTCTTTCTCCATCCGGGGCCAGTAGTAGCCAGCCCTTATTAGTGTAAGCAACGAGTCTGCACTGGAATGGTTACCGCATACTCCTTTGTGAACTTCCCTCATCACATAGTCAGCCTCTGATGTCCCTAAACACCTAGCCAATGGTCCTTGGATGGACCTCTAGTACAATTGACCGACAACAAGACAGTAACGAGATGCCTTGGTCTGTAGTGCTTGGGAAGCTTTTAGGTCTTCAAGCAATTTTTCATGCCTTAGATATTCTATAAACTCATTTCTTCAATCCCAAATTAAGTTGGTTGAGTTAAATTCACAATAGCCATCCATATCCGACACCGAATGCAGCAATTGAACTACCACACTGGAATCAAATCTTTTCATTTATGTGACTGAATGCAACAATTAAACTACCGCACCGGAATCAGATCCTTTCATTTCTGTGGATGATCCCAAATTAGCCAATGCGTCTGCCTCCACATTTTCCTCCCTTGGAATGTGGATGATTGACCACTCCCTGAACCGGGAAAGTAATACTTGAACCTTGTTCAAGTATTGTTACATGCACTCCTCCTTGGGAATCACACTTTAGTTTGATAACCTCGGAGCCTAGTCCCCGAGCTAGTTCAAGTCCTGCAGCCATAGCCTCGTACTCGGCATCATTGTTAGTTAATGGCACAGTTCCAATAGCCTGTCTCAGGGTTTCCTTCGAAGGAGTGACCAATACTATCCCGAGATTGAACCTTTTTACGTTGGAAGCTCCATCTATAAACAAGGTCCAAACACCTGATACTGTTCCCGATACATACTCTGCTTCTTTAGAATCTAAAGACATTAATCTTTGACTAAAGTTGACCACGAAGTTGGCCAAAACTTGTGACTCGATTGTAGTCCTGGGCTTGTATTCAATGTCGAATTCACTTAATTCAACTACCCATTTAGCCAAACAACCTAACAACTCAGGCTTATGAAGGACATTCATCAAGGGAAAGTTTGTCCCAATGGCTATAGGATGACATTAAAAATAGGGCCTAAGATTTCGAGAGGCGACTACGAGAGCTAAGGCCAGTTTTCAAGGTGTGGATAGTGTGTCTCCACTCCTGATAGAACTTTACTTACATAATAAATAAGAAATTGCGTACCTTCTTCATCTCGGACCATAACAGGACTTACTGCTACCTCGGAGATAGCTAAATAGAATAACAATTGCTCACCTTCTACCTGTTTTGACAACAACGGAGGCCTATACATGTATCTTTTTAGATCTTTCAATGCCTGGTGGCATTCCAGAATACACAAGAAATCGTTCTCTTTTTCAAATGTGAAAAGAAGTGATGGGATTTCTCTGAAGACATCCGGATAAACCTGCTTAGAGCCTCCAGTCTACCGGTCAACCTCTGTACTTCCTTCACACTTGTTAACTGGTCCAGGATATTCTCGATGGCTTTGATTTTATCAATGTTTTCTTCAATTCCTCTTTGAGAGGCCAAGAACCCCCAAAACTTACCGGAACCAACTCCAAAGGCACACTTCTCAGCGTTAAGCTCATGTTGTATTTTCTCAGAATGTGGAATGTTTCTTGTAGATGTTTCAAATGATCTCCTACATTAAGAGACTTAACTAACATGTCGTCAATATAAACTTTCATTTTCTTACCTTTCTATTTTTCAAACATTTAATTAACAAACCCCTGATAAGTGGCTCCGGCATTCTTAAGCCCAAAAGGCATAAAATTATAGCAATATGTCCCAAAATTTGTGATAAATAAGGACTTTTCCTGATCTTCTGGGCACACCTAATTTAATTATACCTGGAATAAGCATAAAGAAAATTCATTAATTCATGCCCAGCCGTAGCATCAATCATTTGATCAATGTTTGACAACGGGAAAGAGTCTTTAGGGAATGTCTTATTTAAATCTTTATAATCTACACACATTCTAAATTTATTTTTCGTTTTAGGCACTACCACTATGTTTTCTAGCCAATCGGGGTAATTGATATCCCGAATTGAACCTACATTAATAATCGGGTCACCTTTTGCTTGGCAAACTTGTTTCTGACCTCTGCTATCAGTTTCTTCTTCTGCCTTACTAGAGGAAAGTTAAGATCCAAATTCAGCTTGTGGACAACCATTTCCAATGGAATACTTGTCATATCTGAATGCGACCATGCAAAACAATAAATGTTAGATTTTAGAAAATCCATAATTTTTAGCCTGAGTTCGGGACTCAACCCCTTTCCTAAGTGAAATTTTCTTTCCAAGTAGAAGAAGTCCATTATCATCCTCTTCTCTAAAGGTGATGCTATCTTCTAAAACTTTTCAGATCTTCTTGCCATGAGTTACCGATATCTTTGTCTTCGGTACTGTCAAAAACATCACCCCATTTACTTCGTCTCCATCGAAGATCATGTTTATCGTCATTCGAGGTGATCATGTAGCTGGTTTTGATGGTTCTACAACATCCTGATTTTTCCCATAATTGTTCTTGTCCCGATCACTTAAAAACTCTTTGAGGTGACCATTCTTCAACAATGTTGCTACCTCTTCGTGAAGGTGTCGGAAGTCACCAGTCATGTGGCTGTGAGTTCCATGGAACTCACACCATAGATTAGGATCCATTTGTCTAGGATCCGATCAAATTGGTTTCAAGAACCTAGATTCTATAATATTCCTCATAACTAACACCAGTTCTACCAAGATGATGTTAAAATTTTAGTCGGTTAACATACCCCGACGTCTCTTTCTCCTGCAAAGATCAGCTACTTCGACCAGGATATGCGCTTCTATTGGAATAAAACCTATATGAAGACTGAAAAACTTTATTTCCTCGCCCGTTGGCCCTTTTGTAATGTCTAAAAAGACTCCCAGAGGACCTCCAATTGGAATCAATATCACTTTTCAAATTTATCTTGATTCCGATCGTGATTCTGTTCTTTGGTAAAAATCGAAGAACCTAGTTGGTCATCTTCTATTCTGATCTTTAACTCGTAACGGTTGTGAACATTTTTCCTTGTGCTAACCTATAATTCTGGCAAGCTTTCCTTCAATTTCCTGGAGGCATCAAAACTCAACGGATTGAGGCCTTTTACAAATGCCTTTGTTGCCGACTCATCCGGACTGCCGGTAACGACATCCTCTCCTTTTGAAATCAGATCACGAACTCTCGCAATAGTTCTAATTCTCCTTGGGATATTCTGAATATATCCACCTTCCTTGCTTGGTCCTTTCTTTCTCCAACATGAGCTTTAATAAACTATAATGACCCAAAATCCGTTAAAGGTCCTGATGGCGCCTAACACCGCCGTCAGGTAAACCAACGGTAATCTATCAACTTACATACTCATTTTAGTAATTTTAAATCATAATTTTTTTCATAAATTAAATAGTATAAAACATTATTTAAAAAGTGGATGATAATATTTACACGAACTACAATGATGAACAACTTGTAGGAACCCCCAAAATCCAGTGTCACAAGTGCATGAGCATTAACTAAGAAATATTATAAAATACAACATATATCTAGAATACAAATTAGACAAGAGAATGTAAATAACTCTGAGGGAGACTCTGTGTGCTTCGGACTCGTAACATGGGATGCCGCTCACATAAGTCCCCGCAATAAACGCGCTTTTGTGCACACAAGACCACTAGATATATATGTACCTGCACAAAATGTGCAGCAAGTGTAGCATGAGTACGTAAATCAACGCGTACCCAGTAAGTATCTAGTCTAATCTCGAATAAGTAGTGACGAGGGGTCAGATTCGGCACTTACTATGGCTAACAATAAAGTACTGAAATTATAAGTAAGCGTAGATTATATAAATACAGCTGAAAACTCAATAACAAGAAATAAATAAACAATTCTTTCACTGATAGTAAATCTAAAATTAATTTCCATTATTTAAAATATTAATCTTTCAAACCAATGGAACAATATTAATTATAATTGGACTCCAATAATTATTACGCACGAATTATGCCGAGGTCGTACGACCCGATCCAACATACAAATATATAAAATGTGCACTGCTGAGGGTCGAACGACACGAACCATAGATTCATCTATCTGCTACTGAGGTGTTCCCCGCGCTTCGCAAGAAGAGAAAATACATTAAAACAACCAATTCAAGATTATTAAGATGCCAATGTTCAAAGAATTACCGGTTCTCATTAACGGTCAAGTGACCCGTCCAAATCTCAAGTTAATGAAATTTAACCTTTTATAATTCCTTTATCAAGTTCCAATATGATTAAGCAAGAAAATTACCAAGTAGGGTGCAATCATCGCAAGTATAACATGATTTGGGTCCTAGACTACCCCGACATAAACATAATTAGTAGCTACGTACGACCTCTCGTCACCTCGTGCGTACACATACCCCCACAAATAAAAGTATACATTAAATCAATTCACCTATGGGGTTAATTCCCTCTTACAAAGTCAGAAAAGAGACTTACCTCGTCCTGAAGTTCCATAACTGGCTCCAAAGCTTTTCCAACAGCTCAAACCAATGCCCATCTCTCCAAAACTAGTAATAAATGTGAAAATCCATAAATATATACTCTAATACTCAATATAATCCAATTTATAACAATTTTCAACTCCGCTCGAAATGTCGTTAAAGTCACCCTCGCGCCCACGTGTCCGGATTCCGAAATTGTTTGAAGATAAACATTACCCATAACATCACAAACTCAAATATATAATTTATTCTCAATTCTATGCCAAAATTCGTGGTCAAAATCCAAAAATACCAATTTTTAGGTTTTTCTTCAAAATCCTAAATTTCAACAAATGTTCATGTCTAAATACATATATAACCCTTGTATTTAACTCAAAACTAGTAGAAATCAATTACCTCATTATTGACGATGAAAATGGTGCTCAAATATGCTCCTAGGTCGGCTCCCATGGAGGAAATGAGATAAAATGAGCCAAACCCCGCTTCTTGTAACTTATACACTGCCCAGGCGCCCCCTTAATCGTGAATGTAGTACGACCCTCGCGTTTACGAAGCTCAACAAACTCGGCCCAGCAATTTTTCTTCACGAACGCGGCAAGCCACTCCTGTTTTCGAAGTACATCTTTCCTCAACCCCCAGTTCCTCTATCTCTTCGCGTTCGCGTCCTTCATCTCGCGTCCGCAAAGGCTTTCCCAGCTTCTACCTTGCGTTCTCATCCCCTGCCTCGTGTTCACGAAGTCCAAATCTAATAGCCCCAAAATTCCTCTTCACGAATGCATGATATCCTTCGCGTTCGCGAATGAGGAAACAGACACCAGCACAGCACCTCCAAAGAAGCCCAACTTGGTTCAAAACTACCCCGAAACACACCTGAGGCCCCCCGGGACCCTGTCCAATCACACCGACATGTCCCAAAACATGACACGAACTCACTCGAGGCCTCAAATCACATAAAAAACATCAAAATCATGAATCACATCCCAGTTCGAGCTTAATTAACTTTTAGAACTTCAAACTTCCACATTCTATGCTGAAACCTATCAAATCATGTCTAATTGACCTCAAATTTTGCACACAAGTCACATATGACATTATGGACCTTCTCCTACTTCGGAATCGGAATCGGAATCCGAAGTCGATATCAAAAAGTCCACTCTCGGTTAAACTTTCCAAAAATCTTCAAATTTCCAACTTTTGCCTAATGACCCCGAAATGACCTACGGGCCTCCAAATCCACATCCGGATGTGATCTTAAGATCAGAATCACCATACAAATATTCCCCACTATGGAAATCCCTAACGGACATCGATAACATTAAAATACACTTTAACTCATTCATCGCCATTCCATAGAGCACGTACTATCCACTGGCTTTTAAGGGCTCTTCCAGTGGGTATTCAAGTCACCAAGGTCAGACCCACAGTCAGTCATCTTCTGCACTGAGAGGTTTCTATGAGTGTGAGGAGTTGGATCATATGAGGAGGTTTTGCCCCAGTCTTCGAGGCAAGGCAGTACAGTGGGGCCATCAGCCCATGATCACCGCACCAACTGTCTCACCGTCTGTCCGACCGGCCAGAGGCAGAGGGAATGTGGGTATGGGTCGCCCTAGAGGTGAGTCTATCCAGGTGGCACTCCAGTGAGTTTCTATGCCTTCCCAACCAGACCATATGTTGTAGCGTTAGATGTCATGCTCACATGTATTATTTCTATCCGTGGTAAGGATGCTTCGGTACTATTTGATCCAAGGTCTATATATTCATATGTTTCTTCTCTATTTGCTCCTTATGTGGATGTATCTCGTGAGTCCTTGGGTGCTCATGTATATGTGTCCATGCCAGTGAGTGATTCTGTTATGTATCGGGTTTACCGGTTCTGAGTTGTGACTTTATGTGGTTATGAGAGCTGAGCAGATATTTTCTTGCTTGATATGACCGACTTTGAGGTCATCTGAGGCATGGATTGGTTGTCTACGTGCCATTTCATTCTAGATTACCATGTCAATATTGTTACCATGGCGATGCCAGAGTTGTCTAGATTGGAGTGGAGGGGTTTATCTACCAGTACATCTAGCCGGGTTGTCTCTTTCTTGAAGACTCGACATATGGTCGAGAAGGGTTGTTTGGCCTATTTGGATTATGTTCTTGATACAGTTGTGGAGCCTCCCATAATTGATTCAGTGTCGTGGTGTGAGAGTTCTTCGATGTATTTCCTTCAGATCAACTAGGCATGCCACCAGATCGTGATATCGATTTCTGTATTGATTTGCTGTCAAGCACCCAGCCTATCTCTATTCCATCGTACCACATGGCTCCGAAGGAGTTGAATGAATAGCTTGATGAGTTGCTCGTGAAGAGGTTCATCAGGACGAGCGTGTCGCCTTGGGGTGCACTGGTATTATTTGTGAAGAAGAAAGATAGGAGTATGCGGATGTGCATTGATTATGCCAGTTGAACAAGGTTACCATTAAGAACAAGCACTTGTTGCCATGCATTGATAATTTGTTTGACCAGTTATAGGGTGTCAGGTTGCTTTCTAAGATCTACTTGAGGTCTGGGCATCATCAGATGAATATTCGTGCTTTGGATGTTCTGAATACGACTTTCTAAACTAGATTATGAGTTTCTAGTGATGTCCTTTAGCTTGACCAACGCCCCTACAATGTTTGTGGATTTGATGAATTGAGTGTTCGGCCATATCTTGACTCATTTTTCATTGTCTTCATTGATGACATATTAATCTACTCTTGTAGTATGGAGGAGAACGAGCAGCATTTGAGAATTGTGCTTCAGACCTTACGAGAACAGAAGTTATTTGCTAAGTTCTCCAAGAACGAATTCTTGTTATATTCTGTGGCGTTCTTGGGTCATGTTGTATCAGGTGAGGATATTAAGGTAGATCCCAGGAAGATTGAGTCAATTGAGAGTTGGCTTCGTCCTACCATAACGACCGAGATCAGGAGTTTCTTGGGGCTAGCAAGTTATTACCATTGATTTGTGGAGGGTTTCTCATCTGTTGCAGCACCTTCAATTAGATTGAACTAGAAGGGTTCTCCATTTAGATGATCTGATGACTGTGAGGTGAGCTTCCGGAAGCTCAAGACTGTATTGACTACAACACTGGTGTTAGTGTTGCCTTCCGGTGTAGGGATGTATACTGTGTATTGCGACGTGTCACGTGTTGGCCTGGGTTGTATATTGATGTAGGAGGGACAAAATATTGCATATGTTTCATGTCATTTGAAGCCTCATGAGAAGAATTACCCAATACATGATTTGGAGTTTGCCGCGATAGTTCATGCCCTCAAGATTTGGAGGTATCACCTTTATGGGGTGTCATGCGAGGTTTACACTGATCACCGCATTTGTTTAAGCAGAGGGATCTTAATCTAAGGCAGCGCAAGTGGCTTGAGTTACTGAAGGATTATGATATCAGTATCCTTTATCATCTGGGCAAGGCTAAGGTGGTTGCATATGCCTTGAGTAGAAAGGCTGAGGGTATGGGTAGTTTGGCCTTCATTTCAGCAGAGTAGAGGCCATTAGCTTTGGACATTTAATCCTTAGCTAACAGACTTGTGAGGTTGGATATTTTAGATCCCAATCGAGTTATTGCATGTGTTGTGGCTCAGTATTCATTATTTGACCGGATCAAGGATCGTCAGTACGATGATCCGCACTCGCTGGTTCTTAGTGAGACGGTGCTACAAGGTGGTGCCAAAGAGGTTACTATCGGTGATGATGGTGTTCTACGACTCTAGGGTCGCCTATGTGTTCCTAATGTTGATGGCCTGAGAGAGGCGATTCTAGAAGAGGCACACAGTTCGCGGTATTCTATTCATCCATGTGATACGAAGATATATTATCATCTGAGACAATATTACTGGTCACAACGGATGAGGAAGGATGCAGTAGAGTATGTGGCGAGATGTCTAAATTGCTAGCTAGTTAAGTATGAGCACCAGAGGCCAGGTGGCCTACTTGAGCAGATTGTTATACCGGAGTGGAAGTGCGACCGCATCACTATGGACTTCGTTGTTGGGTTGTCACAAATATTAAGGAAATTTAATGTTGTTTGGGTAATTATCGACAGGGTGACCAAGTCGGTGAACTTTATTTCGGTTGTGACTATGTACTCTTCCGAGAGGTTGGCCCAGATATATATTCAGAAGATTGTGCGGTTGTATGGTGTGCCTATTTCCATCATTTTAGATAGAGGCCCTCAGTTCACTTCGCATTTCTGCAAAAAAGTACAGAGCGAGTTGGGTACCCAGGTAGAGCTCATCACAGCCTGTCATCTGCAGGTCGGCTGGGAGTCGGAGAGGACAGTTCAGATTCTGGAGGACTCGCTCAAAGCGTGTGTGATTGACTTTGGACGGTAGTGGGATCGATTCTTACTGTTGGTCAAGTTTTCTTATAATAACAGTTACTAGTCCAGCATTGAGATGGATACATATGAGGCTTTATACGGTTGGTGATGTCGTTCCCCTATGGTTGGTTCGAGCCCGGCGAGTCTAGGTTATATGGTACCGATTTTGTAAAGGATGCCTTGGATAAAGTAAAGTTGATTCAGGAGCGAATTCACATAGCATAGTCCAGACAGAAGAGTTACACGAATTAGAAAGCGCGTGATTTATCATTTATGGTGGGCGAGAAAGTTCTCTTGAAAGTCTCGATGATGAAGGGTATCATGAGGTTCGAAAAGAAGGGAAAGCTGAGTCTGAGGTTTATTGGCCCATTTGAGGTGTTGGGGAAGTTGCTTACGATCTTGCTTTGCCTCCTAGACTACCGGGAGTTCATCTGGTCTTCTACATATCTGTGCTCTGTAAGTACCATGTCGACAAGTTGCATGTGTTAGATTACAGCACAGTTCAACTAGATGAGAGCTTGGGTTATGAGGAGGAGCCAGTTGCCATTATTGACATGCAGGTTCGCCAGTTGAGGTCTAAGAGGATTTCTGCGATAAAGGTATAGATGAGGGTTCAACCAGTCGAAAAGGAGGGGACTTGGGAGAACGAAGAGGACATGATATCCCAGACTTATTCAATACTCCAGGTATGATTCTAGACATGTTCTATGATTAATGTTTGTTTAAGAGGTGGAGAACGTAACGAACTGGCCGATTGTTTTTCTTTATAGATCCATGTTCCCCTAATTAAGAATGCTTGTATGTGCTTTTACTGTTTTATAACTTGCAGGAATGGTTGGTTTGGTTTTGAAAGAGTTCCGGTTGAAATCGGAACACCTAGTTGCTTAATAGTGGTCTAAGATGGCCAAGTTTGACTTGAGTCAACATTTTAAATAAAAAACATCAGAACCGGGATTTGATGGTTCCAACAGGTTCGTATGATAATTTTGGACTTGGGAGTCTGTTCGGATCGAGTTTCGCGTTTCGGCACTTAATGTTGACAGTTGGCGTCTTGAAGGTTTTCAAGTTCTTTATATTCCGGGTCTGGAAATAGGTCCGTATAGTGATTTATGGCTTGTACGCAAAATTGAGCGTCATTCCGAGTTTTCTAAGTATAATTTATCGCATTCAGAGCTAGTGGAAAAATTTTGAAGTTCATAAGTTGATTAATTTCATTTTAGGGTGCGATTCTTAGTTTCAATGTTGTTTTATGTGTTTTGAGGCTACGAACAGATCCGTATTATGTTTATAGACTTGTTGATGCAGTTGGACAACGTCCGGGTGGCTCGGGTGAGTTTCGGACCACACGGAGCTAAGTTCAAATTTCTGAAATTTGTTGTTGTGGTTTCTTTCTTCGCGAACGTGGATAAGCCCTCGCGTTCGCGATAAAGAGCTCATGGTCGCGATTTTATGGGCCACTGGCCATCGCGTTCGCGTAGGGTAAGGCCAGATGGGGAGGGGTCAGGCTATTGGTCTTCGCGTTCACGAAGGGTAGGTCAGGCAAGCCTTCGCGTTTGTAAAGTGCATTTTTAGGGCCTTGGATGTTTCGCCTTCGCAATCGTGTCACGATCCAAACATCCCTCTGGAACACGTTGTGACGGCACCCAGTCTCTACGATTAGGTAAGCCTAACAATTCACAAAAAATACTAATAACGGAAAAACAAAGTTTAGCTTCTAACTGCAGTAGATACTGAATAATCAAAATGAAGCCGCTCGACAAAATCTAACTTACACAGCTTTTCCCAAAACCTGGAATGTCATGAGTCACAAGTTACAGAAAAGAAATAACATCTCTATACACCGGAGTCTAGTAAAAACAAATACAAAAAGTGTTTGACGCGAGGAAGAATAGAAGGGGACTCCCAGATCTGTGGACGCGACCGATATACCTTGAAGTCTCCAACACCTTCCTCGAACTCATGGATAATGCGGCTGATAATGAGCACCTAAATCTACACACAAAACATGTGAAGAAGAGTAGCATGATTACACCACAATTGGTACCCAGTAAGTGCCTAGCCTAACCTTGGTCGAGTAGTGAAGAAGAGTAGCATGATTACACCACTTTAAACTCTCATTATACTGCTTTATTCTCCTCGGTCGAATTCAGGTCAGGCTCACTGGTGTATAATAATAAAAACAGGAGAATAAAGCAGTATAATGAGAGTTTAAAGTTCAACAAAGGAAAACACAATGAAATAACATAACAGTACACGGAATTAAGCAACAGGGGATCTCCCGAGATACCGTCTCGTAGTCCTAAAAGTAAATATGCAGGGAGAACTCTCGAGGTACCACCTTGTAGTATCAAAAGTAAATGTGCAGGGGGATCTCCCAGGATACCGTCTCGTAGTCCCAAAGTAATTACACAGCGCAATCAATTACAAACGATAAGTACAACAAGAGAATCTACAGTCTAGACTAAGTACAAGACGGGAAAAGAAGCAGGAATTCATTAGGCATGTTGCAAGGAGTTCAATTAGGAAATTAAGGCACGTAGACATGTTTTCTAAGCTAACAGGGTAAATACGCATGCTAGTATAATCAATTAATGTGAAAACAGGGAATTTCTCAGTAAAAATCAGGTTTTTCAACAAATAGCCCGTGTACGCACTCGTCACGCGTGTACACGGCGCTCACATAGAAATATCAGTACCAAATCCTAAGGGGAACTTCACACACACAAGGTTAGGCAATCCACTTACATCGAACCAAGCTCAATGAATCGATAGCAATGCTCTTCCCACGAATATCTAACTCTGAATGGCCAAAATCTAGCCAAAATCAATTACATACCATAAATATAGCTATAAGAAACTAATCTAGTCAATGAAATCTAAGCTAAAGCGAGAAATTAGGAAATCATCCCAAAAAGCCTCCCGAGCCCACGTCTCGAAATCGGGTAAAAGTCACAAAATACGAACACCCATTCACTCACGAGTCTAACCATACATGATTTACTCGAATCTGACCTCAAATCGCCTTCCAAAACTCGAAATTATAGCCTATGTAATTTATACCATTTTCCCCCAAATTTCCAACTCAAATCCCAAAATAGAAGATAAAAATAGCAATAGATTAATTAAATATAGCCCAATCTGAGTTAGAATCACTTACCCCAACAATCTTCTCGAAGAAACCTCAAAAAATCACCTCACACCGAGCTCTCAAAGTCCCAAAATCGAAATGGGAATCAAACCCTCGAAACTCCCCTTTTCTACCTAGCGATCTCTCTTCTGCGAGGAATCCATTGCACCTGCGCAAAAGCCCTCGCAGGTGGGGACTTCACTTAAGTCCTCAAGGCCCGCTTCTACGAACAAGGGTCGCTTCTGCGAGCCCGCACTGCGCTCCTCTTCTGTTTCAGTGTGTCTGCCTCTGCAGAACTATGGCTGCACCTGCGGTCCCAGCTGGACAGGTCCAAAGTGTGCAGGTGCGATTAAACCAGGTGCAACAAGCTTCAGCAATTGCATAAGTCCAATATTTCATCCGTCAAGCATCCGAAACATACCCGAGGCCCCCAGTACCTCAACTAAATATACCAACCAGTCCAAAAACACCATACGAACTTAGTCGGGCCCTCGAGTCACACCAAACAACGCTAAAAACACAATTCACCCTCCAATTCAAACTTGAAGAACTTGAAATTTCTAATTTTACAACTAGTGCCAAAACCTACCAAACCACATCTGATTGACCCAAATTTGGTAAACAAGTCATATTCAATCTTATTGACCTACTCCAACTTCTGGAATTGGAATCCGACCCCGATATCAATAAGTCCACTACCGGTCAAAATCTCCAAAACTTTGACTTTCGCCATTTCAAGCCTAAATGAGCTACAAACCTCCAAAACACAATCCAGACACGCCCCTAAGTCCAAAATCACCTGAAGGAGCTAATAGAACCGACAGAACTTCATTCCGGAGTCATCTCACACGATTCTGACTACGGTCAAAATTCTAAGACTTATGCTTCCGTTGAGGGACTAAGTGTCCCAAAACACTCCGAAACCACGTCCCACACCTCCCTTCAAGACACATAAGCAGAAAAAGATAGTGGAAAGCAGTAGACAGGGGGTCGGGGCTATAACTCACAAAACAACCGGCCGGGTCATTACAGATCGCGAGGGCATTGTAGCGATCACGAAGAAGGATTCACTAGGCAGTAGCATATTTAAAACAAGAGATTTAGTCTTTTTTTGTTCATTTCTCTCAACTCTTGGCCGATTTTAGAGCTCTTTGGAAAGGATTTTTCACTTAGCATCTTGAGGTAAGTAATTTCAACATAATGTGAGTTTAATACATAGATTATGGATACATTTGAACATGTAAATTGTGAAAATTTTAGGAGCTTCTTGAAAAACCTAGGTTTTGGTAAAAATGGGATTAAACCAGGAAAATGATTATGGAATTGAGTAGAAACTACATATTTGTGTTCGTGAGGTTACGGGTAACATTTATCTATAAAAATTTCCGGAATTCGGATATATGGGCCCGGGAATGATTTTTAGGAGTTTTCCAAATTGGGTAATTACTCTAATAGTTAAATTATGAAAATTAGAGCATATATGCATTTTTTTGTGCGACCTTTCTTTAGTTTCAGATTGCTTGGCACCTATTTGAGGAAATTAGTGTGATTAAAGAGCCGAGTAGTGAACTTGGAAGCGAGGTAAGTATCTTACCTAACCTTGTAAGAGGGAATATGCCCGTAGGTATTTAAATTGATTATTTGATAATAATTGTGGGTTTACACACGCACGAAGTGACGAGAGTCCATACATAGCTAAAAATCATGCTTATGTCCAGGTAGACTTAGGGCTTTACCATGTAATACTTGTATTATTTGAACCCAACTTGTTAGTTTAATTGCTTGAATTTATAATTGAACTTGGATATAGGATTTTATGAGACCGAGCTTCATTATATTGAGTTTTGGCGGAATAATTGATCATTAGCGAAAATTATGCCTTCTTTGAGTATTATTCTTGTGTTGTAGTCATTGACCGTAGTTTGTAAAGTTCCTCTATTCCTGTGGATCAGGCCAAACACCTTGATAGTATATTTAGATTCTTTTATGGTTTGTGTCGGTCGACCCTCGACTACATACACGATTATTCTTGATCGGGTCGTACGACATCGGCATAAATCGTGCGTGATATTGCCTGGAGTCCAATTATACTTGATAGTTCCTTCTTGACTTGAGGTTTGATGATTACTTGGTGGCTCATGTGTGTTAAAATTTACATGTGATAATTGGATATTTAAATTGATATTTTGTTAAAGAATCATTATTTATTGTTTCTTATTCCATTGTTACTGTTGCATTTCATGCCTATTTTTGTAATTATGGCACTTTATATATATTGACCACAAGTAAGTGTTGGTGTCGACCCCTCGTCACTATTTCTTCTAGGTTAGACGATATACTTATTGGGTACGCGTTATTTTACGTACTCACGCTACATTTCTGCACACATTTTGCAGGTACTAAGGCAGGTACATCTAGTGTCCGTCCAAGCGCGCACCCGCATTATCCGGAGGCCTAGTGGTGAGATTCTTTCCACGCTCCATTTTGCAGCATCTAGAGCCTCCTCTTGTTGTTTATTATTTTTGTCTATTTTTCTTCAGACAATAGTTGTTTGAGGTTTTGTATATTTTACTAGATTGCTCGTGCACTTGTGACATCGGGTTTTAGAAATTTCTAGTAGATTCCTCTTGAGTCTCCTCCACATTTTCATCAATATTAATTCTTACTTCGTCGTTTGCTTGCACCACATTGTTTGGAATTTCATCTTCTTGTATCACTTGCTCATCATCCATAATTTTCTTTTGACTTGAGGTGGATGCAGCCCCACCTTTTCCACTCCTTGTAGTAATAACCATGGCATGTACCATGTTGTTCCCACCTTTTGGGTTCACCACCGTGTCACTAGGTAGTGCCCCCTTAGGATGAGTATTTAAAGCTTTTGGGATTTGCCTTAATTGAACTTCCAAATTGCGAATTGAAATGTTGTGAGAGGCTAGTTGAGCATCCGAGTCGGCATTCTTTTCTATCATTTTTTTTGAACATGTTCTAAATTCGCCCCATCTCATTGTTGGAAGAGCTTGGACCATGGGAAGGATAAGGAGGAGGGTTTCTTGGTTGTTGATACATCGGGGGACTTTGAAAGCCTGACCCCGATTCCCTTGGTTATTGTTCCTAACCCCTTGGTTGTTGCCTCCCCAATATCCTTGATTGTTGTGACACCAATTTCCATGGTTGTTTTGACCATTCCAATTTCCTTGATTGTTTTGATTGTTCCAATTACCTTGGTTGTTATCACCATTTCAATTGCCTTGGTTGCTAGAGTTCCAATTCCCTTTATTACCATGAGGTTGCCATTGTTGTTGATTTGGGCCTTGAGAGTTGTTTCTTTGCCCTTGGAGGTTGTTCACATATTGTACTTCCTCCTCTTGTTCATTGTAAGATTCATCTTGATCAAACCCACTATCTTCTTGCACATAATGTTCGGCACGGTTTTGCACTTGTTTACCCTTTTACCTTCTCTTGTTTACCATCATATTTACTCCCTCCATTGCATTGACTTGCTTAGGACCTTGAACTTGTTGAAGTTGAGCCTTGGCTAATTGATTCATTATGGTGGTCAACTCGGCAATTTCTTGCCCATGATCATGCAGTTCTTTATGTAGGTGAAGCACATTTGGATCACCTTGAGTACATTTTCTCTACTTTGCCATGCCGATGAAGTATCTGCCATTTAATCTAAGATCTCACAAGATTCCGCATATGGCGTTGTCATGAAATTTCCACCGACAAGTTGGTTGACCACGCATTGATTGGTAGTATTGATCCCCATATTGAAAGTTTGTTGAATCATCGCCTCTTTCATGTCATTGTTTGGGCACTCTTTCACCATAGTTCGGTACCTCTCCCATATATCATGCAAAGGCTCATTAGGTTCTTGTTTGGATGCTAGAATCTCATCTCTAAGAGTAGCCATATGCCTGGGAGAAAAGAACTTGAAAATAAATTTCTCCGCCAATTCATACCACGTACGGATGGAATGGTTTGGCAACCTTTCTAAAAAATCCAAGGCTTTCCCCTATAAAGAGAAATGGAATAGCCTCAACCTTAAAGCATTCTCGGAGACGTTTGTCTGTTTACTCCCCCAGCAAGTGTCCACAAACCATATCAAGTGTTTGTATGCATTTTGATTCGGAGCCCCGATGAACAATCCCCGTTGCTCTAGCAATGTGAGCATAACATTTGTGATTTGAAAGTTTCCCGCCCTAATACGGGGCGGGACTATGGAACTTTCATACCCTTCATTTGGAAACACCCGGTGTGGGGCCGCTCTTGGTGGAGATAGGGGTGGAACGGGAACATTATCTTGAGGCGGTCGGCCTCGTCTATTTTCTTGAGGTTCAAGAGGAACCTCTTCAACTTCGTCATCATCCACGTCATCCCCCAATGGCATGTTTCCGAGAGGATCATTGTTGTTGAGAGCCATTGTTTTACCTACAATTGTTTCACAAAAAGGTTAGTAACACGAAAGGAAAGGAAGACAAATCACACACAAAACCAAATATATAGCTAAATCTGTTTTAAGCTCCCCGGTAGCGGCTCCAAAAATTGGTCTCGTCCAAGTCACACCTCTATTCGGAGTTGTGAAAAGGTTGACTGCAATAATAATACCCAACAAGGAGTCGGGATCGAATCCACAGGGAGCTGAGATGGGATTAGTGGTATATATTTGGATCAAGCACGTTAAGTATCTTGATTTCACTTCCACAAATATTGTTCTGTTTTTACTTCTAAAATTATGCTACGGATTACAAGTCTAAGATATAAAACTAGAGAATGTTGTTTTCAAATAATGTAAAAACATAGGTCTATGACTTTTACCCAGGTGTTTGCCTAACGGGTTGTAAACTTTTAAAGTGTGTTTTATTGGTTGGGGTGTATTATAGCTGTCAAAACACAATTACCCACTCAATACCTCTCCGTAAGAGAGTGTTTTTCCCAATTTGGCTTTCTCAAGCCCAAATGGGTATTGAACAAAACAGTTGATAAAATGCTCAAGTCAGGTTTTACTATCTCTAGGTTCAACCCTTTAATTGGGACTATCAATCTCTTGATTTTATCCCAAATTCTTGTTAGCCAAGTTTTCCTAGACTAAGTATCTTTTTCTCAAGAAGAGACCAAAGTCAAGTAGGCATGAATTAATGTTTGCAACTATTAATTCTATAATTAATAGCAAGAACAAGGCTAAATAATAAACACCCAACCATAAGCATCCCTAAATCAAACACCCATTAGGTTCACACACTAGGGTTGGGTCACAACCCTATCTAAAAATCTAGCTACTCATATTGGATATTGAAGAAAATAAAGAAGAAAAGATGATAAAACTCATATTGCAAGATTAATAGATGAAAATCCAATGTAAAAGCACCAATATAAGCTAAAGTTGCCTAAAAGGATGAAGAAAAATGGCTACATACTTTTCAGTATTCAAAACTTGACCTAATTTCGTGAAAGAAGTCTATTCATACAAAGCTGGAATTTTCGGACAAAAATGCCCTTTCGGAGGTTCTGCGGACGCACAATTCTGTGTGCGGTCCGCACTTCTCTTCAGCTCTTGACAGGTGTTCGTTCTGCGGCCGCACAATTCTGGATTGCGGCCTCATCTCTTAAGTTCTGCGGTCCGAACAATTCTGGGTGCGACCGCACTAGGCTCTTCTACAGACCACACATTTCCTGAGTGTGGTCGCATAGATTTCTGTGGCCGCACAATTATAGTGCGGTCCCCATTTATTTTTGAGATTGAAGTTGATCTTTCTGAACTTTGACTTCTGCGGCCGCACAATTATTCTGCGGTCCGCACTTTGCACTGGAGCTCTATTGATTCTTCTTCACATCCTGCGGCCGTAGATAGAAGTCTGCGATCCGCACTTGAGCTTGTGTGCTTGATTTTTGTCCTTGTTTAAAATCACTCCTTCTTTAGTTGGATTTCATCATAATGGCTCATTTTCTAATACTCCTGCAAGTAAGCATATTTCATCAGTTTTTGGGAAT
The DNA here is from genome assembly GCA_005239525.1 of Nicotiana knightiana. NCBI lineage: Eukaryota > Viridiplantae > Streptophyta > Magnoliopsida > Solanales > Solanaceae > Nicotiana > Nicotiana knightiana. The sequence continues at coordinate 40,847 of ML393599.1, forward strand.
ACAAATAAACACTTTTGGACTAAAACGAAATCAAAAAGGTGCTAATAAATAGTCAAAATCCCAACTTATCACACAATATCATGAAACAACTACAAACAATACATTTATTCAAACATTGTATACATCAAAATGATACAGTAGAATACAATAAAATATTATACGATATATTATAAAATGATACGTAATAACCATCCAAACAAGGTATAACCTACAACCTTAAGTTCTTCCTTAGCTCGTACTCAGAAGCAATTGCCACGATTCATGAAGTAATTGATGATGCCTTAAAAATAATAATTTGGCGTCGTACGTCACTCTAACAAGGTAAGATATTGTTATGATATATACTATTAACCATGGGTTTGGTTTGGATATAGTATTTATTATGGAATAATATTTTTTCAACTTTAATAAAAAATTTAATAGATCGTATATTCATGTGTCATTTACTTATATAGTATATGATTTAGTGTGTAGAGTTTAGCTTATACACGAAAGATTAAATTATCGGTTCTTATAAGTATAAAGTTTGAGTTCACAATCTAATGGTGGAATTGGACAAACCATCAGGAATGATTGTAGCATAAGATTAAATATAATTATCTTGATTATGGGAATGGTTTAATTCCAACTTCTTGTGCTAGTACATTTTGTACGTATTGAAAGGACGAAGTAGAGATAAGTATTATACACTGACTTAATAAAATAAATTCTCTAGCCATTAAGTGTACTTATACCTTTAATCTTGATATAATTATTATCAATTGTGTGTATTATTATTTTGATTTATTAAAAGGCGAGATTCCTTCGTGGGTCAATATGTTTGGTAAATCAGATAATAATAATAATGTACATTAACAAAGTAAAAGTAATCAGTTGATGGAATTCATGTCTTGATTTAGAGATTGATACATCTTTGTGCCCGAAATTTATTTCAGAAGTCCGTAGGTTGATTGAAAAGTTTGACCGTAGGTTGACTTTTAGCTATCGAGCTCGGGATTTGATTTTGGGACTTGGAATAGGTCCTTTATGCTATTTAGAAATAAAATGTTGGATTTAGGCTTGCCTAGTTTCATGATAGGCGCCATCACGACCGGGTAGATTTTTGGGTCGTGACAAGTTGATTTAGAGCCTAGGTTACATAGGCCTCACTAGTCATGAGCGGGTTTAGTAGAGTCTTGCGAATTGGTAAGGAGACGTCTGTACTTATCTTCGAGAGGCTGTAGAATCTTTAGGAATATCTCACATTCTTGAATTCTTGTCGTGTGAATATGTTGATTCTGGTAACTAAACTTATATTGTTTCATTCTTTCACAGATGGTGATGAATCGCATTACCGGTCTGGTGATCAGCCACCAGTACCACCAGCCAGGGCCGCGAGAGGCCGAGTCCACGATCGAGGCCATGGTAAGGGTAGAGGTATAGCCCGCGCAGCAACCGGGGCAGTACCGGCAGACCCTCCAGTTGCTCCAGATCGGGTCCAGTTGCAGATGCCCCAGCAGGACCAGCTCAGGCACCACCAATGCCTATTGTGATTCCTAGCCTTCAGGAGTCCCTAGCTAATATCTTATCAGTATGTACTGGCCTTGCTCAGGCAGTCTCTATTTCTACGACCGTAGCTACTTCTCAAGCCGGAGGAGGCACTCAGACTCCCCCCGCCCGCACATCGGAGCAGGTTGTTCATGGACTTCAAACACTGGGGGCATCACCAGCCCAGCCAGTTGCAGCTGCTCGGGACTATTTAGTTCCTGTTATCCCTGAGGATGAGAAGTGTAGATTGGAGAGATTTGGGAGACTCCAGCCTCCATCCTTCAGCGGTGAAGAGTGTGAGGATGCATAGAGTTTCTTGGATAAGTGTCAGAAGATGCTCCATACAGCAGGTATTCTGGAGACCAGTGGGGTCTCATTACTTACTTTCCAGTTCTCTGGAGATGCATTCACTTGGTGGGAGGCTTACGAGAGGCGTAGGCCGGTTGGCGCAGCACCCTTTACTAGGCAGCAAGTCTCCGTTATCTTTCTAGAGAATTTTGTGCCTCAGTCTCGCATAGAGCAGCTGTACAGACAGTTTGAGCAGCTCCATCAGGGTGAAATGTTTGTGACTCAGTATGAGCTGCAATTTTCGGAGTTGGCCCATCATGCCATCTGGTTGGTTCCCACAGATAGAGAGAGGATCAAGAGGTTTATATATGGCCTCACTCTCCAGCTTTGACTGCTTATAACTGAGAGAGTGTATCTGGTGCTACTTTTGATGAGGTTGTCGACATTGCTCGGCAAATTGAGATGGTTCGCAGTCAGGAGAGGGTTGAGAGGGAGGCTAAGAGGCCTCGTGGACAAGGTGATTTAATGGTGCTCCTTCTGGGGGTCAATTCCAGCACGGTAGAGGCCGTGCTTTCAGGCATGCTCAGACAGCTCACCCAGTTCACCGTGCTGCATCATCCAGTCGGGGACATCATGGTTATCAGTAGGGCCAGATATCATTCGGTACTTTACCAGCTCAGAGTTCATCTCATGCACCATCAGCTCAGGGCTCATCTGTGTCAGGACCTTCTAGCATTTATTACAGTGTTCAGGGTTCCCTTCAGTCCCGCTGCCCTTTGCAGGCAAGGTTGCTTTGGGTGTTGGGACTTGGGTCATATCAATAGATTTTGTCCCGCATAATAGGAGGTTCATCTCAGTATAGGAGTCAGCCTTCGACTTCAGCACCAGTACCTCCACCACCTGCCCAGCCAGCTAAGGGTAGAGCACAATCAGCTAGGGGCCGCCCTAGAGGGGGAGGCTGATCAGGTGGCGGTCAGGCTCGTTTCTATGCACTCCCAACTAGACCATATGCTATTGCTTCAAATGTTATGATTACAAGTATTGTTTCAGTTTGCCATCGAGATGCCTCAGTATAATTCGACCCTGGTTCCACGTATTCATATGTTTCCTTATGTTTCGCTCATTCTCTGGATATGCCCTGTGAGTCTTTAGTTTCATCTGTTCATGAATCCACTCCTGTGGGTGATACTATTGTTGTAGACCGTGTGTAGCGGTCATATGTGGTGACTATTGGGGGTCTGGAGACCCGAGTGGATCTTTTGTTGCTCAATATGGTTGACTTTGATGTGATATTGGGTATGTATTGGTTATCTCTATGCCAAGTTGTTCTAGATTTTCACGCTAAGACCGTGACGTTGGCGATGCCGAGAATTCCGAGGGTTGAGTGGAGCGGTTCTATAGATTATGTCCCAAGTAGGGTGATTTCATATTTGAAGGCTTAGTGTATGGTTGAGAAGGGTTGCCTATCTTATCTGGCATTTGTGAGGGGTGTTAGTACAGAGACTCCTACCATTGATTCTGTTCCGGTAGTACGTGATTTTTGGATGTGTTCTTGCATATCTACCAAGCATGTCGCCTTACAGGGATATCGATTTTGGTATTGATTTGGTGTCGGGCCCTCAGCCCATTAATATTCCACTGTATCGGATGGAACCGGCGGAGTTGAAGGAGTTGAAAGAACATCTTCAGGAACTCCTTGATAAGGGGTTTATTCGACCTAGTGTGTCACCTTGGGGTGCACTTGTTATATTTGTGAATAAGAAGGATAATTCCATGAGGATGTGCATTGATTACAGGCAATTGATTACCGGTTCTATTGATGATTTATTTGACCAGCTTCAGGGAGTAAGGGTGTTCTCCAAGATTTATTTGAGGTCCGATTATCACCAGCTGAAGATTCAGGATTTGGTTATTCTTAAGACAGCTTTCAGGGCCCGTTATGGGCATTATGATTTCTTGGTGATGTCTTTTGGGATGACCAATGCCCCAGCAGCGTTCATGCATTTGATTAACAGCGTGTTTCAGCCCTATTTGGACTCATTCGTTATTATATTCATTGATGACATCCTAGTTTACTCTCGTAGACCGGGGGAGCATGCTCAGCATTTGAGGGATGCATTATAGAGATTAAGGGAGGAGAAGCTTTATGCAAAGTTCTCCAAGTGTGAGTTTTGGCTGGGTTCAGTGGCATTTTTGGGACACGTGGTGTCCAGTGAGGGTATTCAGGTGGATCCGAAGAAGATAGAGGAGGTGCAGAGTTGGCCTAGACCATCCTCAGCCACGGAGATTAGGAGCTTTCTTGGTTTGGCAGTTTATTACCGCCGCTTTGTGGAGGGATTTTCATCTATTGCATCGCCCTTGACCAAATTGACCTAAAAGGGTGCTCCATTTAGGTGGTCGGATAAGTATGAGGAGAGATTTTAGAAGCTCAAGACTTCTTTGACCACCCTCTAGTGTTAGTTCTGCCATCAGCTTCAGGTTCTTACACTGAGTATTGTGATGCTTCAAGGATAGGCATTGGATGTGTTCTGATGAAGGAGGGTAGGGTGATTGCCTATGCCTCGCGCCAGTTGAAGACCCGTGAGAAGAACTATCCTATCAATGATCTTGAGTTAGCAGCCATTGTCCACGCCTTGAAGATTTGGCATCATTATTTGTATAGGGTTGATTGTGAGATATATACTGATCACCGGAGTCTACAGCATCTGTTTAAGCAGAAAAATCTTAATTTGCATCAGCGGAAATGCTTGGAGCTTCTTAAAGATGATGATATCACTATTTAGTACCATTAGAGGAAGGCCAATATGGTGGTCGATGATTTGAGTCGTCGGGCGGAGAGTTTAGGGAGTTTAGCATATCTTCCAGCAGCAGAGAGACCCTTAGCATTGGATGTTCAGGCCTTAGCGCGCCAGCTTGTGATGTTAGATATTTTGGAGCTGAGTCAGATATTGGCTTGCGTGGTCTCCAGGTCTTCTCTTTATGATCATATCAAGAAGCGTCAGTATGATAACCCTCACCTGCTCGTTCTTCATGATAGGGTCCAGCGAGGTGATGCTAGGGATGTGACTATTGGTGATGATGACGTGTTGAGGATTCAGGGCCGGATATGTGTGCCTAATGTGGATGGGCTTTGGGAGTTGATTCTTGAGGAGGCCCACAGCTCGCGGTATTCCATCCATGTGGGTGCCACAAAGATGTACCAGGATTTGAGACAACACTATTGGTGGAGGCGGATGAAGAAGGATATAGTTGGGTTTGTAACTCGTTGTCTCAACTGTCAGTAGGTTAATTATGAGCATCAGAGACCGGGTGGCTTGCTTCAGAGGTTAGAGATCCCGGAGAGGAAGTGGGAGTGGATCACCATGCACTTTGTAGTTGGGCTCCCACGAACTTCGAGGAAGTTCGATGCTATTTGCGTCATTGTGGATCGACTGACCAAGTCCGCGCACTTCATTCCAGTTGGTACTACTTACACTTTAGAGCAGTTGGCTGAGATTTATATTTGAGAGATTGTTCACCTGCATGGTATCCCAGTTTCCATCATTTCATACAAAGGTACTCAGTTTACATCGCAGTTTTGGAGGGTCGTGCAGTGAGAGTTGGTTACTCAAGTTGAGTTGAGCATAGCTTTTCACCCTCAGACGGATGGATAGTCTAAGCGCACTATTCAGATATTGGAGGACATGTTATGCGCTTGTGTCATTGACTTTGGGGGTTCATGGGACCAGTTTCTGCCGCTCGCGGAGTTTGCATATAATAACAGTTATCAGTCGAGCATTCAGATGGCTCCATATGAGGATTTATATGGGAGTAGGTGTAGATCTCTTATAGGATGGTTTGAGCCGGGTGAAGCTAGCTCTTGGTTACAAACTTGGTCCAGGAGACATTAGATAAGGTGAGATTGATTCAGGAGCGTCTTTGCACGGCGCAGTATAGGCAGAAGAGCTATGTGGACAGGAAGATCTGTGATGTGTCCTTTATGGTTGGGGAGAAGATTTTGCTGAAGGTATCACCCATGAAGGGTGTTATGAGGTTTGGGAAGAGGGACAAGTTGATCCCCTGGTTCATTGGGCCTTTTGAGGTGCTTTAGAGGATAGGGGAGGTGGCTTATAAGCTTGCCTTGCCACCCAGTTTGTCGAGTGTGCATCCGGTATTTCATGTTTCCGTGCTCTGAAAGTATGTTGGTGATATGTCCAATGTTTTGGACTTCAGTACTGTTCAGTTGGAGGGTGATATGACTTATGATGTAGAGTCGATATCCATTTTGGATTGGCAGGTTCGAAAGTTGAGGTCAAAGGACATAGCTTCAGTGAAGGTGCAGTGGGGAGGTCAGCCTGTGGAGGAGGCCACCTGGGAGACCGAGCGGGAGATGCGGAGCAGATATCCACACCTATTTGAGACTCCGGGTATGTTTCTAGACCCATTCGAGGGCGAATGTTTGTTTAAGAGGGGGAGGATGTAACGACCCGGCCGATCATTTTGAGAGTTATAGCCTTGTTTCCACCATTTTTGCTTTTTTATGTAATTCAGATATATTGTGTTATACCAATTTAGTTGGTTCGGGTCCGGAGTGAATTGAGACACTTAGTCTCTTTGGGATAAGCTTAAGTTGGAAAAGTCAATCGGATGTTGACTTATGTGTAAACAGTCTCGGATTCGAATTTTGATGATTTTGTTAGCTCCGTTAGGTGATTTTGGACTTAAGAGCACGTCTGGAATGTGATTTGGAGATCCGTAGTAGAATTACGCTTGAATTGGCGAAAGTTGGAAATTTGGCGATTTTGGTCGGCAATGGAGAATTTGATATTGGGGTCGGAATGACTTTCCAGAAGTTGTACTATGTTTGTAGTGTCATTTTTTATGTGTGTGCAAAATTTGAGGTCATTCGAACGTGGTTTGGTAGGTTTAGGCGTTGTTTGCGGAATTTGAAAGTTTAGATGTTCTTAGGCTTGAATCTGAGGGTAATTTGGCGTTTTGAGTGATTCGAAGGTTCGACTAAGTTCGTATGGGGTTATTTCACTTGTTGGTATGTTTGTTTGAGGCCCCGAGGGCCTCGGTTCAGTTTTGGGTGGTTAACGGATCAACTATGGGTTTAGGAGATGGCTGATTCTACTGGTGTTTGTGGCTGCTGGCGTTTTCCGCACATGCAGAAGGGGAGTCACAGGTGCGAGGGCGTATGCACATGGAAGTGCGCAGGTGCAGACAGTATTGCGGGAGGCTGGGTCCGTAGGTACGTAGGAGAAGTTGCATCTGCGAGCCCGCAAGTGGGAAACCTGGGGAGCATATGCGGAAAGGCGGAGTGGGTCAGTTTCCGCAGAAGCGGAGTGTGATGCGCAGGTGTGCGATCCACAGATGCGGAACCTGGGATCCTAAGTGATTTTCGCACCTGCGATGGAATTTCTGCAGGTCCAGTGTCGCATAAGCGTGAAATAGTCCGCAGGTGCGAAAGGCTTGGGCAGAAAGTATAAAAAGGGGACTTCGCGAATTTCAGTTCATTTCCACTATTTTCAAGTCGGTTTTTGGAGCTTTTGGAATGATTTTTTGATGACCCAAAGGGTCATTTTATGAATTTAGACTCCATTCTAGGCTTGTGAGCAATAGAAAGACTAATTTTAATTTCCTCGATTTGCATGCGCAGTCCGGGAATGAAACCGGAAAGCTTTTATGTGAAAATATGAGAAATAGAAATTTCTAGAGTTAAAATTTAGTTTTAGTTTGACTTTGGTCAACATTTTGAGTAAACAAACTGGGATCTGCATTCCGACAATCCCGGGAGGTCTGCAGTAAAATATGGGACTTGGGCGTATGCCCGGATTTGAATTTCGAAGTCCCTAGACTTAGAAAACAATTTTTTTTGTTAGTTATTACAAGAATTAAAGAAATGTAATAATATGTGAAATTGTTGGTATCGGACGCATATATTGGTTCCGGATCCCGGAACAAGTTTGTTATGATATTTAAGTCCTATATGTGAAATTTGATGAGAATCGGAGTTG
>ML393601.1:0-45560 GCA_005239525.1 Nicotiana knightiana
TATATATATATATATATATATATATATATATATATATATATGTTCCTGTTGGTTTCATTTTTGCGATAATATTAATGAGTTTATGAGAAGTACAATTTTTTGTTTAATAAAATAATAGTAGTAAGGGTGGACAGGCGAAATAAATGATAGTGATAAGGGTGGACAGGCGAAATAAATGATAGTGATAAGGGTGGACAGGGGAAATAAATGATAGTGATAAGTCCGTATGATATTTTCAGTACGGTCATTTCTAACCTTGACCGACCGCCCTTCTTTCCCATTCTTCTCTTTTTCTTTCTCATCCCCATCAGACCCCATCAATCTAAAAACCCTGCACAAATTTATGGAAGGTCACTCCAATCACCTAAATCATCTTTTCTATCCCTGCAATACTGTGAATTCCGCCTGAAACTGTTACACCCCATAGTTTCGTATATGAGAGTACGCCGTAAGTCAATTGATGTAAGCTCTGAAATGAGATCATATTTGAAAGTACATAAAGTAAGTTAATCATGTTACCTTGGATGTTACAAATATTGAAGATCATGAACAACAAGTAGAAAGAGGGTTGGAAGGTTCAGAAGCTAAAGGAATTGAAGAAAACAATATTTCGTCGAAAGTCGACAAGATGTGAATGTTATAACATGTACTTTTGGGGTGAGACTAGGGTTCTTAACATGATAAGGAGGTTATGTTATGAATTAGGTTATTTTTATGATAATCGTGTGTTATGTTTTGAAGTCAAGCGGGTTGTGAAACAAAAGTCAATGAAAGTCACCACAAGTTACATTCATAAGTTTTACTGAAAATTTGGGTCAAATGTAACCGCGATTTCTTCCAATATACTTATAGTTATGGGATGCTCCACCCGTTAAATTAAATCTCTATAAGTCTATTTTCTAATTTATTAAACAGTTCATCAATACTACATTGGAGTAGAGAGATATGTGCATTATTACGATACTGGGCATGCTGCTAGGTGACAAGTAGGTGTGTCACCTACGTGGTTAAATGAGAGCCCAAAAAGTGGCAATTTCGGGTCGGCCAAAGAGCTTGTTTATGAGATTATATCCTGAAATATAACCCTCATTATATATCACAAATAAACATACCGAAACCCCTGCAAACTTCCTCTCAAAAAGTTGCCCACAAACCCTAATTGATTTTCTCTCCCTTTCAAGTTCTAATTGGGGGTAAAACCTAGAATTTAAAGAACCAATATAAGGGCTGAGTTATCCAAAAAATAAGGTAAGTTTACTTCTCTCGTTAATCTATTTTTTCTGCTGTAAATTCATGGTAATTCATTCTATACTTGTAAGAACTCACGGGACGGTAATCGGAAGCCGTGAGTTCGAGTTATTCCCTTGTAGCGGACTGTTTTGTGGACTGTTTTGTGTCGCTGTTGGGCTGCACATTTTACTACTGTTTGGTGGATTTTTGGAGGAGGAAGGGTGTGGATAAAAACCATATAGATGTAGGGTGGTGGGCTGGTCGTCCGTCATAACATTTCCGGGTCGTTTGACACTACTACGGTGGGTTGTGTATGAAGAGATTGCGGTGTGTTGGGCTGTTTTGTAGTTTTTATGGTGTATATAAGGCTGGAAAATAATGTATATATGTTGTTGTTTTTGTGTTCTTTTTTTGTTGGTGTTGGCTTGAATTTGGAGGTAATAAGGATTACAGGGAGATGCTGCCCGTTTTTATACAAAATAAGCTTGTCGTTCGTTGTGCGACAGTTGTACCTTTCGTAACTTAATGATAGTTTTATTATCGTTGTTGTAGATTAAGGTGCGAAGAGGCGAGTTCAACTTGGTGAGTGGAAAGATTGCGATAAGGTATGTTAAGTATAAACTTTTCTTTATTTTGTCATGATCCAATAACTACATGTGTTTGATAACGAGACACAAAGAGAAGTTCATACTCCCGAATTTATATACATTATCCTAGTCTCATAAGTTATACTATTCTCGCTTATCGAGACTTCATATTCAAATGAGTATTGTCTTCTTCCAGTCAAGAGAGCAGAGAGTCTATATATACAGTATTATAGTATTTTTATTACCATCGAGCTATAATCGATGGGCAGGCCCCTATTGGGCAACCTCTAATCAGATGGTAAGTTAAATATCGAGCCTATTGTAGTCGGATGCCTATGAGCGAGCCTAGTTAGCCGATATACAGAGCCTAGTATGTCCAAGCACCTATGAGTGAGCCTACTACGATAGAGCGGTTATATATATATATATATATATATATATATATATATATATATATATATATATATATATATATATATACCTAGCCTTATAGGGCCGGGAAACTATTTTACTTACTATATTGAGAGAGTTGAGTCAGTATCAGCAGGTAAAAATATCTTCAGATTATCTTTGATTCCCAGTTACTTTCAGTTATTATATTATCAGTACAGTTTCAGCTTTCAATTATTTTGTCGCCTTACATACTCAGTACATTATTTCTTACTAACGTCCCTTTTGCTGGGGACGCTGCATTTCATGCCTGCAGGTCCTAATTGATAGTTGGACAGACCCTCCAATAGACAGAGTCTAACATCAACTTGGTTGGTAAGCTCCACTTCCTCGGAGTTACCAAGTCTAGACCTTGGAGTCTATTTTATATATACAGGATTGATGGGTAGCTCGAGACCCTGCCCCGACCATGATACAGTTCACCTATCTCTAGAGGCTTGTAGACGAGTCCTGCATATTTTTTATATCATTAGATGTTCATGGAAGCTTAGGCATGCACAGTTATATATATCAATTTTTGGGTATGTTTACCCCACAGATGAGAGAGACGTTATTTTCAGAAGATTCAGAATTTGGCCTCATTAGCCTAAGTTGAGGGTTACCCCTCCAAAGTTCATAGTTACAGAGTGGTACGCTCGGGTCGAGTACGGCACCGGATGCCGGCCACGGATCTTCATGTTTGGGGCGTGACAGAAACTTTCCCTTTTCATCACTTTGATTCAAACTTCGGACCCCCAAAAGTCCTATACCTATAAATACATGGGTATATATGTAAGGCCCCGTAACACATTTTTAACTAAAAACCCGAATTTGGTAGTGCCATGTTAGATTTATGTGTTTCGAATTTTTGGATTGAATTGTACGGTATGGACCTAAAGGAAAATGTTTGCAGATGAATGCGTTTCTGCGGCCCATTATGCGGCCGCATAATCACTCTGAGACCGCTTATTGGCCGCATAGTGAGGCAAAAAATTTGTCCAATTTTGAGGTCTTATGCGATCGCGTAATCGCTTTGCTGGCCGTATATTGGTCGCATAATCGTATTGGGATTTTGCAAAGGGAAGTTTTGCGGTGCATCATGCGACCGCAGAAAAGGTATGCGAACCGCATATTGGTCGCATATCTGGGCAGAAAATTCAAGCCCTTGAGGGATATTTTTGCGGTCACTTTGCGGGCTGCATAACCATTATGCGGTCTCATATGCGAGTGCAGATCTATGTCGGGGCACCTATTTTCTTATTTTAAGACCAGACCCTATTCCGATAAAAGCACATATTATACACCATTTTGAGCCATTTTTCTGATGTTCTAAGTGCGGGAAAGGGAATGCTTAGAGTGAGAGATCAACCTACACACTAAAACCCATCAAACCTTTCTAAAGGCTTTGAAGATATTCAAGTGAGGCATCTAATTCTTCGTCTTAAGAGGTAAGGCTTCATCATGCCAACTCTTAATTTCAAAACATAGCCATAATAGGCCATTAGGGGGATAAGTCATGGGAATAAGGGTAATTACATTGCATGCATGTGTCCCTAGAAGCAGTGGGGGAATTATTAGCCACAAATTAGGGAATTTTTAAGTAAAGATAGGAAAGAATGGGGGAATGGGCTGGTAAAATATTTCATGAAAAGAACCATAAAACCTCAATAAACACATGGTGTCGATAAAGTGCTCAAATGAGCTATAATCTTGACCATCCTTATAATATTTGATTTAACTTGTTGTACCGATAAAATAGATTGAAGGTGGTAAGGGTTTCGGAACTTGTTGTAGAAATTAAGGAAAGCTCAATTGAGGTATGTATGACTAAACTTCCTTCTTCTTAGAATCGAATCCCCGGTGTTCGAGTATTTGGTGTAAGTTCCTAACTTGATCATGCTAGAATTGGCTGCTGTAATATGTGGTGCTGAAAGATTCATGTTCAATAATTGCTCTACATGTTTGTCATGACGTCATGCTATTTGAGAATGTGTTTGAAATGAGGAATTTGTGTCGATAAAGGTTAAGAATTCATGTCAAGAATAGAATAATGTTTGCTAAGCTAATTTGTATGAAAAGCCTCTGTATGATTAAGATTTTCCAAGCTCTTTCCCTTATGTGTGCAGTGCCTCATATGTTAGGCCTTATTGATGCGATGATAATGTTATTTGAATGTACAAGAAGGGGAATTTGAATCATAAGATATACCAAGTGCTAAGAACAACTTAATAAATGAGGCTACACGTGCCATGTAATGAAAGAGGGGAAGGAAATGTGAAACGAAATGAACAATTGAAAGGATGATATCTGAAGTGAGATGGCCTAGCCGATCGGGCCGCGATCAGACGCCATGCCGCACACATGGTGGTTATTGTGCTGGATTGATTGATTAAAATTTTGGATAGGGATGAATTCTCAAATGAGATGACCTAGCTGGTCGGGTCGAGATCGGACATCGTGTAGGAACACGGTGGCATTGTGGATTGTGGCACATGGGACTAAGATTATCAAGCTAATAAGATGGAAAATTGAACCGAAAACTATGTGATCCTTACTTGATGTTTTCGTATTGGATTGAAGCTCTTATTGTTTATCATGACTTATTTCTCTTCGTTTCATTGTTCATTCTATTAAGATTGGAAATTGGATTTACATACTAGTACTATTTGACAATACTAACGTCCCTTTTGTTGGGGGTGCTAAATCTTTGAATGGATGTAGGTGGTTCCATATGCCGATCGCAGCTTGCAGCGCCTCCTCTTCTCAGTGACCTTGGTGACCCCCCCTTTTCCTCCAGGGGACATAAAGTACATCTTTTGTTTATATGCTTACATGTTCTGAGGTATAGCCAGGTCCTTGTTGTTGGCATTATCATAACTGTCTTTTGTATCCTTACAGGATCCGTAGACATTTACGTGGGTTGTGTAGGAATATTGGAATGGGTCATTGAATTATGTTGTATTTCTTCTAAAACTCTTATTCCACTAGTTTGTACATTGTATGTATTTTTGGGACTTAACCCTGATGTAATGAAAATGAAATAAGGAAACTTGTAAGCTTATATATATATATAATTCTTCCACTACTTAACTAATGATAACGTTCCTTCTTTAATCACAAACGAGTTGGGTAGTAGTCATCTAATAGGCTTGCTCGACCGGGTTCACTCGGTTGAGCACCGGTCGCGTTCCCCGAGGTTGGGGCGTGACAATATCATCATCCTTTCTTATTTCCATCGATACGATCTTCAACTTCATAATTATTATTCGATATCCAGAGGTCAAACACAGTGACCTCCGAACTTTAGGGTTTGACCGATGGTCTAATTGCTTCAACATTCGACTCTTCCTCTTTTTGCGTCCAGGTAAAGTCTTCACTGATTTCCTTCTGTTGTTCTCTTATTTAACCTTTATTTCTATCATCATCCCTATATCGTCGCTCTACACTATCTGTTCGAACTCAATCGAAATCCTAAGTGGCTTGAATGCCACTATAAATAGAGCATTCAATGTCTCGCCTAGCAGACATCAACACACACCTAACATCACTAGAAACACATTGAAAACATAAAATAGTGCATTAAATTTAAGGTTTTTTGCTAAATTTGAGTTTCCAGTAGCATTTATCTAATTTACTATTTTCTTCCTTTCACTCTGCTCGAGTTCAACCTTTGTGAGTTGGTCGTTCTGAGTTATGGGTTCTTCAATGGATGTTGACATTCATTTCTTGGTTTGATGCTCCATAGAAGGTCGGTATACACTAAACCCTCTCTTTCATTTCTTAAATTTGTCATTTAGTTCTGTATTTTTGTTGTTCGCTTGAGAATCATCTATTGTTCATGATAATATGTAGCTTTTTACTATGTTTTTCTATTCATGTCATTCTGATTCTTTCAATATTAGTGGTACTTCTTGATATTTATACTTCCTTGTGCTATTATTCCAATTGTAACAGTATTGATCTTTGCTTCTTTTGATTTGATTGGTTACAATGCTTCTCCACCATTGTTAGTCTCACGGATGAATCTCGTTAAGGCCTCACACTTGCTGCACTAAGTTATCTTGGTCCTTATGTTTGTGATACTATGCCACATTGTCTTATAATTTAATGAGATGATTCTCATCACTACTCATATTCTCATGTTGAACCTGCTTGGCCCTAGTTGACACCTTATTCATGCTACTATGATGAAATGATCATTGTGTGTTCATCATGTTAAAGAAATCACATTATGACCCTTGTCATTATATCAGGAAACCAGCCCTGATATCTGATTATAACTTGTTGAGATTGACCCCTTTAATGAGTTGTTAATGTTTGCCATCTCATGACTGTTTTAGATTTGTGATGGTATTCACATGAAATCCTTGCTGCTATGCTGATTGGTTAATTCTTCTTAACCTCTATACCTGAGCTCATATCTGTCGTGTTAGTTATGTTGTGTTCATGGACCATTATGTGACCTTAGCTTAAGAAACTTTGCACTTGTATCTATGTGTTAACCTATTAAGACTATGTACTTATAGTAATCCTGACAATTTTAAGGTGTTGTATTAGTTTAAGTTTAGTGAATCATTCTCATTAAGAGCCCTATTCATAATGAATTGTTCTTACTTAAATGACTCTAGCTGTTATACTGGACCATGATACTATACTATTCTGATTCGTGTATGCCTGTCATGACAACTTGTACACAAAAATCATATATTGAATTTTTTTGACATACTTTGCCAATGAGCTGTCCATATGTCCAGATGCTACTTTATTGTGATATGTTTGCCTTACCAAGTTAAAATTAATGCCATTATCTGTTGTCTTATGCCTGTTAATATCATTGCTTATGGAGAACTTAATCTGAAGTTGTTTAGGTATGGTAGTTGAAAAGTCTGGTTGATTATGTGTTGTGACAACCACATATCATGCCATTAGGTTTAAATAAGGTTAACATTAACTTTTCCATTTAGGTTGATGTATCTAATGACTTGATTGATTGACATACCCCTTAGGGAGTATGAATGAAGTTACTAGCCTAAGTGTTTATGGAGTGAGGTCTTAGTTGGATGCATGCTTGCTATGAACTATGGTGAATTATTAGGATGATTGTGAATTGGTCTAGTAACCTAAACCTACTAAAGGGATTTCTGAAACCTCGGACCCTTATTAGAATCAATAGAACCAATATGTGTGCCCCTCTCTGTAAGCTGCTGATTGATTTAGATTGCCTAATAACATTTTTGAGCTCATAGTTATAAGTAATGAAGCATGTCTGTTTGCAATCAATTACCTGTGCTTTGAGATCCTCTTGGTCATGTCCTAGTAATTATCCTATACTTATTGTGGTTCCTCAGGGCCCTTGACATTTTTATCATTTTAGTAATTTACATGTGATGCCATATCCTTACACTCCATATGCTGATATGAGTCTCCCCATATTCTGATATTCTGATACGGTGTAATAGAAATGGGCTAAGTGTCCGACAACAAGTCAATACCAAAATCAATATCTCTATCAAGAACCATGCCCAAAATATCTGCTGGAAATACATCTGGGAAGTCTCTCACTATTCGAACTTTTTTGGAAAGGGGGTAACCGGCTTCTTTGAAGTAATAAGACTATTCAAATTCCAATATTCATGGAGAAAGAATCGTAATAAATGTAAAGAAGACGCATCTTTTACTCAATAGTGAAGAGTTTGAACGAAGATTTACATATGAACGGGGTAGGTTATTAGTATATCTAATACATAATTTAGATGTGAAAAATTGTCCTCTAAAAAAGGAAATGTTGAATGAATTGATCGTAAATTATGAGATTTAAAAATCTTTTTGCCTCCGAAAGAAGATAAAGAAGATATTAATCATAGAGAAAATGTAATTTCCACAATAAACGCAAATCCCTCTGATGACATTTGAGAATACGAACTCTTGTTGCACCCCAAAAATGAATTTTTGTTAGAATCATAGTAGAAATAAGAAAATAATTCAGTTGATACATTCGAGTAATTAAATGTTTCACAATTAGAAAACTTAATTTATTGTTATAACCTGGATTTTCCAACAAAATCTACCTATTTCTATTTAAACCATGATCATGAGCAAGTGCATAAATATACTCCTGAAAGATAAGTGGATATAGGAAGTTGTGTTGTTGCGATCTATCTGGCTGTAAATATCTTTGGATTTCTTCCATTTTAAATTCGATTTGAACCAAAGATGGAAGATTTTGAGGGTTNAGGGTGCAAATACATTACGTTCTTTTAACCCAACTCAAGCCGAAGAAACTTATTCAATGGTCACCACTAACTGCTTTTGGTCCCAATTCTTTGGGGTTGCTTTTTCCAATAACGCTGGCTACATTTCCTTATGTTATTTCTACCAGTAATCGGTTTATGGATGCGTGCTCTTGGAGTAGTCGGTCTAGCCCTGAATCTACGTGCTTATGACTTCGTTTGTCAGGAAATTTGGGAAAAAAGGCAGGACTCAGCAGTAAGAGTATCAGTACTGACATCTCTCACAAAGGCTAGATATGCATCACACTCCATCTGAACCATTTTTCTTTCCTTAAGGAAGGACACAGCCCTGCTAGGAATATAATCCAATGTACCCCTTTACTCTAACCATGGAAAACCCGGCATAGCCAGTTTCACAGTCTTGGCATGATAATCCAGAATAGCATGATAGGGTGACAATAGTCCATGCCCAATATAACATCAAAATCTACCATACTGAGTAAAAATAGGTCAGCCCCGGTCTCAAAACTACTAACAACAACTAAACACGACGGATACAGACGGTCACAACAATAGAATCTCCCAAAGGCGTGGACACATACACAGGAGAACTCAAAGAATCACGAGATATACCCAAATTTTGAGCAAAGTAATATGATACATATGAGTAGGGGAGCCTGGATCAAGTATAACTGATACATCTCTATGACAAACCAGAACAATACATGTGATAATTGTGTCTGATGCAGTCGCCTTCTTCCTACCTGGAAAAGCATAGTATATCGCCTAGCCTCCCCCTCTAAGGCGACCCCTACCTGCCTAACCTCTGACCTAGCTAGCTGCGCAGGTGGAGCGGCAATTGGAGTGGCAACCACGGCCTGCGGAATCTATGGACCCTGTGGAATACGTGGAGCCTGAGTAGTCTGTGGAGGTGCACCCCTTCTGAGTCTGGGGCAGTCCCTCACCATATGACGAGAATTATCACACTCAAAGAAAGCTCTCGATGGCCATGGCTGCTGAAATTCGCCCAAGCCTAGTTGGCTGGAGTGACCGCTGAAAGCACCCCGTGCAGGAGGTGTATTAGATAGTGGCGGTGCATAATGGGAAACCTGTGACCTGGAAGTCGATGGAGCACTACTTGAAGCTGGAAGCGCTGAATGAACTGGATGGCTCACATAGCCCCTACCATGCCGGGTTGTAGCTATAGTGTGGCCACCATTATATCCTCCAGGACCTCGAGGCCTTTTGGCCTCCTTGTCTTTTATCTCACAGCCCCTCATCCCCTCCAATCTCTGCCCAATGTTTACCACCTGCTGATATGGGTATCTATCCCCAACTCTAGAGCCATGTTGAATCTAATACCATTGTTGAGCCCTTCGATAAATCGACGGGCTCTCTTTCTGACTATAGAAACTAAGGCAGGTGCATGTCTGGACAACTCACTAAATCTAACAGCATACTCTAACACTATCATAGTACCCTGGCGTAGCTGCTCAAACTCTGCATGCCATGCATCCCAAAGGCTCTTGGGAACAAACTCTCTCAAGAACATCTCTAAAAACTAAGCCCATGAGAGTGAAGCTGCATCGGCTTGGCTAACCTACTTGTAAGCCCCCCACCACTGATACACTGCCCTTGACATCTGGAAAGTAGTGAATGCAACCCCACTCGTCTCTACAATACCCATGGTTCGGAGAATATAGTGGCATTTCTCTAGAAAACCATATGCACCCTTTGTAGCTAGGCCACTGAAAGTAGGAGGATGGTACTTCTCGTACCTCTCAAGTCTAAGATCCTCCTCCTTAGATGTTGATGCCCTGACCTTGGGCTGAAGCGGAATAAGAGGCTATGCTGCCATAACCTCTAGGACCTGATCAACATGGACCCGCTGCTCTAGGGTACGGGCCGTGGGAGTCTGAGCTCCTCCCCCAGCCTGAGATATGGCTCCTCCCCCAGCCTGATATAGGTTCATGTGATGTTTTTAGACTTGTACGCATGTTTGTTTAGGGTCTAGGATTATCTAAGCGTATTTCGAAGCATTAGTGAAAAATTGTGAAAATTAAGTTTAGGTCGAAAATTCTTGAGTTTTGACAATTGTTTCTTGTAATTTGATGTAATTTTGATGATTTGAGGTATAAATCAAGTTTGTATAATGTTATTACACTTGTTTTCCTGCTTGGTTTTAAGCCCGATGGGTTCGGGCGAGTTTCAGCTGAGTTTGGGTAGTTATACAACTGCTGGTGCCCAGTAGTTGGTGGTGTTCAGTTGCAAATCTCGTATTTGTGAGGTCTGGCTGACATTTGTGAGCCTCACTTTTGCGGTCAAGTTATCGTATTTGCAAACAAGGGCTAAGGGGTTGGGTATTCCCATTTGGGAAGAATTAGTCGCTTTTATGAACTTTACTGTGTTCGATTTTGCGACTTTGGTATCGCATTTGTGATGAAGTATTGTGTTGGGCATCTTGACTCGTATTGTGCAGAGGGAGTTTCCTTTTCAAATGCAATGGTGTTCTCGCATTTGCGACTTCTATATGACTCTTGCACTAGTCGCTTTTGCTATCAGTGTTTTGCGTATGCGGGCTTCGCAATTGCGAACAAGAATTCGCAAATACGGGCTTCACAATTGATGCAGTTGGGTAAAAGAGGAAAAAATAGGACTTAGCACATTATAAACCATTTCTCAATCCTAAACACTCTACAGGCGATTTCCTTGAGAGCTTTGCTTCCAAAATCATTGGTAAGCAACTTTAACTAGTTTTTAATCAATTCCCATTACTTTAAAGCATTTTTAACATCAAATATAGGAATTTCATGGTAAAACTTAGGGTTTTTTGGAAGAATTTAAGAATTTTGTAAATTTACATTAGATCTCGAATTGAGTTTGGATTTTAAAACAATCACATATTCGGCTCGAGGGTAAATGGTATTGGGTTTTGGTTCAAATCTCGGATTTTTGACAAAGCGGGCCCGGGATTGACTTTTGTTGACCTTTTCAATTTAGCTGAAGATTGAACCATTTTCATTTGTGGGTAGTTTCTAAAACTTATTTTGAATTGTTTGAATGATATTTGGCTTGAATCGGTTGGTCTGAAGACTTGTCCTAAAGGAAAAGACGTGGTTGAGTATTGATTTGGTTGTAGAAAGAGGTAAGTGTCATGTTTAACCTTGACTCTGGGAATTAGGACTTGTTTGGTCTACTTGCTACGTGGAATTATATGTGGGGACGGCATATAGGCGAGGTGATGAGTGCATATGCGTTGTCATAGTCTAAATCATGTGGGTTAGGTTTATTAGCTTTATGTCAATTAGTTATACCATGTTATGTCTCGTTATTTCCCTTCATTTCTACGTGTCATCAACTGTATTCATGTCTTATTTGTTATTTTTCATTCAATTGTTTCCTATTCTTGTTTCTTATTCCTTGACCAATAATTGCTTACCTACTATGTGTTTTACCTGTACTAGTCGAATATTTTCACTATTTCATGCCTTTCCTTACCTTTTATTGTATTTACCTTACTTTTTGTACTTTATTGCATTGTGTCTAATTCTGTGACACCTTTAGAAATTCTTGTGTTACTAAATTGTCGAGGTTTCTGGGCACGAGGTATTGGTTGTTCTCGATTGTACTAGTAGATCCTTGGTGTTTTATACCCTTTAGTACCTTTTGTCTTGGGATCGTTATCGATTGTGATGTGTTGTTCATGTTAATGAGTTGATTTCGAAAATGGGTTGCGCGTCGCAACAAATTGAAATGAATATATAATGGGATTGGGTTGCAATCAGTATCGAGTTGCACGTTGCAATAGATATCGTGATATTGTTGGGATCGTATTGCGCGCCGCAACATAGTATAATCTGTTGTAATTTTTTGAAGTTATAGTGCTTTATTTATTTACCGTGATTGATGCTATGAGATGATGTTATTCTGGAGCCCTCTGTTAGTTGACCTTCGGGTCCCGTTCTTACGAGTTAACTTGTTTTCTCTATATTTCTTCTATCTTTTGTTATCATCCGTACTGGTTTATTGCGAGTATCTTATCATAGTCTCTTCACTATTTTGTCGAGTTTAGGCTCGACCAAAGTACATGAGGTCAGTTGTACTCATACTATGCTTCTGCACTTCTTGTGTAGATCCTGGTGTTGGTCCAAGCGGCGTGTAGAAGTAACTGCTCGGATTCGACTTCTACAGGATACTTGAGGTAGAGCTGCTCGGCGTTCACACTCCCTAAAGTCCCATTCTATCATGTTTTACTATTTATCTAGTTTCATACCTTATTTGTACTATTCTAGTCGCTCATTTACTTGTGATTCTGGGAATAGTTTAGACTGTGTTGATTATGTAATTATTTCATATATTTCTGAATTTATTAACTGTTACTTATCATTATGCTGCTATAAATTGTTAAAAGGCTTAATTAGTTAGCTAACATTGGCTTGCGTAGCAAGTGGATGTTAGACGCCATCACAGTCCAATGGTTGAAATTTTGGGTCATGACAACACTCTCAAATAAATAATGAGAATAAGTATGTATATTCGAAGAAGATGCAATTATACATGACTAAACAGTTACATCATGTAAAAACAACTATAGGAATATGATAATGTAAAACTAGTTATAAATAATATCTATAACATTATTCTAGCATGAATAAAATGCTCAAAGTAGTCATAGAATAGGTAAAATATGCAACATGTAAAATATGTATTAAATCAAGGCATAAGAAGGCCTTACAAACTAACCATAAGCTTGGATAAACTTTGGCATTCATATATACGCTGATTACCTCGCATATACGTTATCCCCAAACCTTAGCACGTAAAAACATTCTCATAGTAGGAAAAATTCTAAGTCGAGGTTAAGTAAGATACTTATATCTATCTCAATCTAGTTCTATTCTTCAAAATACGATTTTTCTTGATCAAAATAGCCATGGGCTCTACAACATAAGTCATATCACCCTCCAACTGAACGGTGTTGATGTGACGACCCAAAGGGTCCTCACCTATTTTCTTACCCATTCCGTGCTTCCGAGGCCTTGAAATCCTCATCTTTAGTTGCCTCGATTTGCGTGCACAGTCGCGATGCGTAGCCGGATAGCTAAAATATGAAATTCTGTGAAAAATGCTAAAACTTGACATTAAAATGAGTAAATTTGACTCCAGTCAGCATTTTGGGTAAACGGACCCGGACCCCTGATTTGACGGTCCCGGAGGGTCCGTAGGAAAATATGGGACTTGGGCGTATTCCGGAATCGAATTCCGAGGTCCCAAGCCCGAGATATGAATTTTTGAGTAAAATTGTTTTTCTGGAATTTATAAAGAAAATTGAAATGAAAATTGGTTAGAACGTGTTGGTATCGGGCCCGTATTTTGGTTCCAGAACCCAGTACAGGTCTTATATGTGGTTTAAGATATTTCTGTAATGTTTGGTCGAAATTGGACATTGTTTGACGTGTTTCGGACTTAAAGTTCTAAATTTGAAAGTTAATGAAGTTTGAGGAAAAACTAGTGATTTTGATGTTTGATTCGTTGTTTTGATGTTATTTTGGCGATTTGATCGCACGGTTAAGTTCGTAGGATGTTGTTGAGTTAGTGCATGTGATTGGTTAGGAGCCCCGAGGGCTCGGAAGTGTTTCGGAGGTGTCTCGTAGTGATTTTGAACTTAGAAAGATTGTTGGTTTTGCTTCAGCTGTTGCAGGTCCCATTTGTTCTTCGCGTTCGCGATGCCTCTCCCGCGTTCGCGATGCCTCTCCCGCGTTCGCGAAGATTTAAGCTTTTCCTTCATCGCGTTCGCACCCATACCCTCGCGATCGCGTAGGGTTATTTGACCCTGAGGTCTTAGCCCTCTTTTCCTCTTCGCATTCGCATACATTTGACCGCGTTCGCGTAGCTTTGCAGGTCTTCTTCATCGCGTTCGCGTGATGTCCCACGCGTTCGCGTAGGTCAATTTCTGGACCCCAGCCCTTTTTACTCTTCACGTTCGCATTCACCCTTCCGCAAACGCGATGGTCTGTCAAGTCTACCCTTCGCGAACGTGGCCTTCCATCCGCGAACGCGAAGGGAAATTTTGCCCAGTTATATATATAAAATTCCAGAACAGTGTAGCTACGGGATTTCATTAAGTCTTCACGAAATTCTTCTTCTCCAAGGTCCTTAGGCGCCCATTGAAGCTATCCTTCACCAAAGACTTCTTGGGTTAGTAATCCTTGCTCGTTTTCTTCATCTTTCATCAATATCTAATGAATTCCTAAGCGAAGAACATGTAATTTAGGGTAGAAAATTGGGGGATTTGGGTAGAGTTAGGGCCTTTTGATTTTTTCGTGATTTAGACCTCATTTTGGGGTCGAATTTGAAAACAAATTATATATTCAGGCTCGTGGGTGATTGGGTGACATGGTTTTGGTCCGAGCCTCGTGTTTGGACCAAGCAGGCCCGGGGTCGAATTTTATTATTTTGGGAGAATGCATGGAAATGGGTAATTAGGCTATATAATTGAATTATTGAATCCTTATTGATATACTTGAGTTAATTATGTCTAGATAATACCATTCCGGAGTTGAATTCTAAGGGAAAGGCGGTGTTAGAGGGTTGATTGCTATATTTTGGACCCGAAGTAAGTGTTTGGTCTAACCTTAGCTTGAGGGAATAGGAGTTGAGTCTTATTTGCTACTTGCTAATTGTCGAGTACGATGTATAGGCATGGTGACGAGTATCTATACATTGGTGTCTAGCATGACCGTGAGTCTTTATATTACGAATATCCCGATATTGTTGTAACTTCCAAGCTTAATTGATGATTTCTATATATTGTAAAGAACATGTGAAGGGAATTGTGATCTTTAAACTTCGAGGAGCATTGGCTCGAGTTGTAACACGAATGGTGAAGATATATGAGATAATTGAATCCTTTGGAGCATTGGCTCAAGTGATAGAGTAAATTATGAAATGAAAGTGAAAGAAAGAGAAAGAGTTATTAAAATATACCCTCGCCGGGTTATGGTTGCTTTAGTGATTATCTCCCTTGCTGGGATGTTGAGATTACTGTTATTGTTCCCTTGCCGGGATTTAATTGTTTAATTGATGTTCCCTTGCCGGGATTTCTATTTCTATTATGTTTACTCCCTTGCCCTTTGATTGTGATTGTTGTTTGGCTGAGGAAGAGTGTTAAAGCACGAAGGGTGATGCCGTGCACTGTTTGCTATTGTGAGGAAGAATGTTAAAGCACGAAGGATGATGTCATGCATTGTTTGATATTGTCAGGAAAGAGTGTAAAGCACGAAGGGTGATGCCGTGCACTGTTTGCTATTGTGAGGAAGAATGTTAAAGCACGAAGGATGATGTCATGCATTGTTTGATATTGTCAGGAAAGAGTGTAAAGCACGAAGGGTGATGTCGTGCCGTACGATGTACCATTCCGTACAGATATTCATAGATTATACTGTGAGGAAAGAGAGTAAAAGCACGAAGGGTGATGTCGTGCACATGATTATTGATACGATTGATTTGGTAAGGACGAGAGTAAAAGCACGAAGGGTGATGCCGTGCAAGTTTGTGATTTCTAATCCTTATTGATATTCTGGCCTTGTTGTTCCTTTTTTTATTTGAGATTTCTTATATGAAATTGTTATCTCCCCACAGCATGTTTCCCCTTCCTGTATTGATTGATTACTTCCTGTATTTCTCTTCCATTGTGTATATATATATATATATTCGAACTGCACAGGTTTACTTGGTAGTCTGGTCCTAGCCTCGTCACTACTTTGCCGAGGTTAGGCTAGGCACTTACCAGTGCATGGGGTCAGTTGTACTGATGCTACACCTCCACTTCTTTATGTTGTGCATATTACGCAGCCGGACCCGGTGGATATCATTAGTGGGAGTGTCTTTCAGCTTATCCTAGAGGCTTCAAGGTATACACGCTGGCGTTCGTGGGCCTTGGCGTCTCTCCCATCCCTATGTCTTTGTTTCTGTCTTGTTTTCCTCTAGTTTCAGAGACAGTCATGTATTTCATTTCATACTTTGTATCTAGCACTCTTATAGACAGTTCGTGAGTTTGTGACTCCACGCTTTGGGAAATTAATGCGTGGTTGTATTATGTTGTCCTTACTTAGTTTTGAACTATATTTTATTTCCACTGTTAAATTGTGGACCGTTTTTAGCTTGTTCTGTTAATTCAATGTTATCATGATAGTTTAACTGTACATGTTGGCTTGTCTAGCGGGTTCAACGTTAGACGCCATCAAGGCCCGATGGTGGGATTTCGGGGCGTGACAGCTGAAATCCAAGACATGGTACGGGTCGCCAACATACTTCTGAAGCATGGAAGCGTGAAACACCGGATGCACACTTGACAAGCTGGGTGGCAAAGAAAGCTCATAGGCCACCTCCCCAATCCTCTGAAGTACCTCAAAAGGCCCAATGAACCGGGGGCTCAACTTGCCCCTCTTCCCAAACCGCATAACACCCTTCATGGGTGAAACCTTCAACAATACCTTTTCTCCAACCATGAAAGATACATCATGAATCAGCTTCACCTTATCTAAAGAATCCTGCACCAAATCTGTACCCAAGAGTCTAGCCTCACCAGTCTCAAACCATCCAACTGTAGATCTATACCTCCTCATACGGGGCCAACTGAATACTCGAGTGATAACTATTATTATATGCAAACTCCACTAATGGAGGAAACTGGTCGCATGAACCCCCAAAGTCAATGACAGAAGCGCGCAACATATCCTCCAATATCTGAATAGTGCGCTCGGACTGCCTGTCCGTCTGAGGGTGGAAAGTTGTGCTCAACTCAAAAAAAAAGAAAAAAAAACTTGAGTACCTAACTCCCGCTGAACGGCCCTCCAAAACTGTGATCTGAACTGAGTATCTCTATTAGAAATGATGGAAACCGGAATACCATGCAGACGAACAATTTCTCGGATATATATCTCAGCTAACTGCTCTGAAGTGTAGGTAGTACCAACATGAATGAAGGGGGAAGACTCGGTCAACCTATCCACAATAACCCATATAGCATCGAACTTCATCGGAGTCCGTGGGAGCCGAACTACAAAGTCCATTGTGATCCGCTCCCACTTCCACTCTGGTATATCCAACCTCTGACAGTTGAGACACTGAGCCACAAATCCAACGATATCCTTCTTCATCCGCCTCCACCAATAATAATGTCTCAAAAATCCTGGTACATCTTCGCCGCACCCGGATGGATTGTCACGACCCAAACTAGAGGATTATGACTCGCACCCGGGCCATACTTTCCGAGCACCAACGTACATTTTATCTAACCTTCTTTATTATCTTTAAGGGCCGACGAGATCAATATAAATGGTAGATATGGATCATGAACAATCAACAAGGAAAGATAATGGCATGAACATACATAACATGGGATGACAAGACTGCTAAAAACTACATATAAGGTATGATCTACAACGCTACCATGAAAGACTATACAACAAAAAATAGCCAACAAGGCATACCAAACTATACATGAGTCGACACCTGTCTATGAGCCTCTAAAGGAGCATAAGTGATGCAACATTGCCAGAACAGCGCCCCGACATACCCATAATATCTATAACAAAAATTTATCATGCTCAACTATGTCTAATAAAAGACTAAGCGGGCGTTGCAAATATAATCAGGGGTATTATGCCCAGAGTCGATCCCACAGGGAATTTACGTATCAATTGAGCCGTCAGAATACGCAACTTTTACTTAATCAATTCACTCAAGACTTTTTAAATATAAATTGTTGGTGTTTTACTATTTCTACTGACAAAACTGATAAACTAACAATTACTAACAATATGATGTAAACAATGATAATAAAGGTCTAAGGTTATGGTAACCCCCGTTGGTGAACGTACGTCTCAGATATTTCCTATAACTTGACTAATTATCTATATCAATCATGAACACTCTATCTACCATAAATCTCTCTCAAGTAATTATGATAACTTACTAGACGCACTCTCTCAAGTTACGCTAGCTAGATTGCAATACAGTTCACTTTAGATTGCACCCGAAGTATCGTTATTTCTAATCCAACTTCTAAACCCTCGGTTATGACTTTCGTCTATANAGAAGTGGTGTTGTTCAAAAAATTACCCAAATATGCAATCTCTCTCGATTAGATACGTACTAAATAGGCACAGCTAATTGATGTCCATTCAATTAACTACAACAAGAACGTAGTTGAACAAATAGAGATTAAACAACCAATCAAAACTATATTAATATCACCATAAGTTTGTCCCCCAACGGGTTCCACCGAAACGCTAGATTAAGAAAATTAGCTACTCATATTCATAAATATCAAATCTAAAATAACTTGCATAATTAAATTACAGAGTAATGAACTAAGGAGATAAAAATCAATGTTTTTGCTTTGCTGAGTAGTAATCCACAGGTTTTCCTTCACTTTTATGACTTCCTCTTTCGAATCCCCTTCAAGTTGTGTTTTGGGGTCTATTTATATGTTTAGGACAAACCCTAAACGTGTAGGGGACTTCTATTTCAACCGGGAAACACTTAAACTCGTCAAAACTCGAAATTGACCGGAACAAGGGACCTGGCGTTTAGGCCCTGGCGCCTGGCTAACGCTAGGCTAAGGCAGGCGTTTCAGCTCTAACGCCTGGCTAACACCAGGCAGGGTCAGGCGTTTGGGCTTTGGCGCCCGGCTATAGCCCGGTGAACTCCTCCTCGCCTCTTGAGCGTATTTTTGATGTATTTGCATCCATTTAGCTCGGTTTCCATCTCCAATTCATCTACACATGAAATAGAATCCATTATGCACATATAAAGTGTCTTTCTATCATTAACGCACATAAAATGTAGGGCATATAAGATATTAAGCCATGAATTCTAGCCTCGCATCAAAAATGCATACCAAGACCACGGCAAGTCCGGAGAAGGGATATCGCCAATAACCGCTGAACTGGGAAGCCTACTGTGGTGGGGGAGCTGCGTCTACCTGTCTATCAGGACCTGCAGCATGACATGCAACGTCCATAAATAAAAGGGACTTTAGTACGAATAAAGTACTGAGTATGTAAGGCAGGAAAGCATAAGTAAGATTAGTAATGTAAATAGGGATAGAGTATATACAACCTCTAACATGTGGGTACCTCTGGGGGCTACTGACATGAAATGTGTGATACATACATAAACTTTTAAAACATACGCCTTTGTGGGAAACATCATCATCATATCGCACCCGGCCATAATAGGCTCGGTAAAACGTACCCGGCCACGTGGAGCTTGGTAAAACCCAGCTGATCTTTGGTTGAACAATAGGTGTCGTGCCCGGCCGACTATAGGGCGGCTTGGTAGAGTAAAATAGATACACACACACACACTTATATATATATACACACACACACACATATATATACACACACACACACATATACATATCTATATATATATATATAATGCATGCCGGACTCATTGGAATCATCTTATGAACCTTTCTCTGTGACGTAAGGTCGATATTCTCCGTAAACATTATTAGGACTAACTCTTCATCAAGAATCTTATAAGAATCAGGAAGTACCAACAACATTGATAAAATAAGAATAAGAGAAGCAACTTCAACATTAATTATTCCATAAGAAAGGAAACAATGTAAGTACTGCTAGCTTCTAAGAGTAGAGTATCTTTGGAAGCTCGCTCATTGCATTATGTACAATAGGAGTAGTGCAAAAGAAGGGAAGGTATAGCCTCACATACCTTGTATATATACTTCCCAACCTCAAGCTATGAAAATGTCACGACTCCTTAGTCTACTATAAGAGAAATGACACTATCGTTATCATTTAAGTGTCATAACTATTATGTATCGACCACGACCTATTTTACGATGAAACAGACAGCACCTACCCTATATATATATGACTTCACACAAGTCAAAACAATCACCAAACAGCCTAAACAACATCAATTATAATCATATTGAGCCTCCCAAAATAGTCCACACAACCTAATCATTTCATACATAAGACGACCACTGTAGTAGTGTCAAACGACCCTGAAATGTTACGATGAACGACCAGCCCACCACCCTACATCTATATGGTGTTTCTCTGCACCCTTCCTCCTCCAAAACTCCACAAAATAGTAGTAAAACTTGTAGACCAACAGCAACACAAAACAATCCACAAAACAGTCCGCTACAAGTGAATAACTCAAACTCACGGCTTCCGATCACCATCCTGTGAGTTCTTACAAGTATAGAAAGAATTACCATGAATTTACAGAAGAAAAAATGGATGAAAAAGAGCAGTAAAATTACCTTACTTGTTGGATAACTCATCCCTTATCTTGGTTCTTCAAATTCTAGGTTTTACCCCCAATTAGAACTTGAAAGAGAGAGAAAATCAATTAGGGTTTGTGGATAATTTTTGGGAGGACGTTTGCATGGGTTTAGGTCTGGTTACTTGTGATATATAATGAGGGTTAAATTTCAATAAATAAACCTTTAAATGGGCTCTTTGGCTGACACTAAATTGCCTCTTTTTGGGCTTCCATTTAACCAAGTAGGTGACACACCTACTTGTCACCTAGCAGCATGTGCATTCTCGCAACAATGCATATATCTCTCTACTCTGATATTGTATTGATAAACGGTTTAATGCGTTGGAAACTATACTCATAGATTTTCAATTTGGTGGGTAGATCACCTCGTACATCCAAGCAAATTGGGAGAAAAGCTTAGTAACATTTGACCTAAAGTTTAAGTAAAATTATGAACATAAGTTGCGACAACTTTTGTCGACTTTTGTTTCATAACTCGTTTGACTTCAAGACTTATGATACGGATATTATATGATTCAAATACCTTAAAACACGACCTCTTGATAATATTAAGAACCCCTAGGTTTACCCAAAAATACGGGTTACAAAATCTTTGATTCGTTTAACTTCTAATACTTATTAATCTCCCTTATACACTCTTGTATCATTTAAGACCAATAGGATTAACTTCTTATCATCTCAAAGATAATCTCTTCTTAGATTAAGGTCGACCAACTTATGGCGTGAACCAACGTACGTGAATATGGGTTGTAACTCCCTCCCCCCCTTAGGAACATTCATCCTCGAATGTAAGGGTTTATGGGGAGCCTAACTCATCATGGATTCCAACGGAAATTTCTTGTCGAGTTTCCCTTATAAAATGGGTACTAGCCAAACTTGCAAGCAGTTAAGTCCAACGTATAGTCTCACAAGGCTATACCAAGCATTGTGGATATGTACATTATCTGTATTTCACCATTTTTTATTAAGTAAGAGGATTCTAAAGATACTACTTACCTCATAGAGCCATTTCACCTTCTAATGCATCCTACCTCCCCCCGGCATCCTCGTTATCTTGAATCTAGAACAAGTAATTGTATTTAGACTTCATCTCCTCTTATGCTTCACATGTAATTTCGTCCATGTTCTTGTTCCTCCAAAATACTTTGACGGAAGCTACACCCTTTGTTCTCATCTTGCGGACTTGTCGATCTAATATAGCCACTGGCACTTATTCATATGATAGATCCTTTGTAACTTGTACATATTTTATAGGGATGACCCTAGAAGGGTCTCCAATACATTTCCTCAACATAGATACATGGAATGCCGGGTGGACAAATTCCAATTCGGATGGAAATTCTAACTCATAAGCAACCTGTCCAATTCGTCGAAGAATTTTGTACGGACCGATATACCGCGGACTCAGCTTACCCTTCTTCCCAAAATGCATAACACCCTTCATCGCCCAAGATCCTCATGAAAACCCAATCACCAACCTCAAACTCCAAATCACGACGTCGGACATGAGAATAAGTCATTTGCTTGCTTTGCGTCGTCCTCAGCCGCTCTTGTATCAGTTTCATCTTCTCAATGGCTTGGTGAATCAAATTTGGACCATATAGTTCTGTTTCACCGACTTCGAACCATCCAAGTGGTTATCTACATCTCTTGTCTTATAGTACCTCATACGGGGCCATTTTAATACTGGAATGGTAGCTATTATTGTAGGAAAATTCTATGAGTGGAAGATGGTCATCCAAATTCCCCTTGAAATCCAGAACACATGCTCGTAGAATATCTTCAAGTGTCTGAATGGTACGTTCAGCCTGTCCGTCAGTTTGTGGATGGAATACAGTGCTGAGATTCACTTGTGTGCCAAAACCTTTGTAAAAAGACCTCCAAAAGTTAGCCGCAAATTGTGCTCCTCGGTCTGATACAAATATATACCGGCACACCATGAAGCCTAACAATCTCCTTGATATACAACTTCGCATAATCTTCAGCTGTGTAAGTTGTCTTAACTGGCAGAAAATGGGCACATTTTGTAAGTCGATCAACTATAACCCATATAGAGTCAAACTTATGATAAGAGCGAGGTAATCCAATAATGAAGTCCATATTAATCACCTCCCATTTACAGGTCGGAATCTCTATGTTCTGAAGCAATCCATTGGGTTTCTGATTTTCAATTTTTTACTTGTTGACAATTAGGACACTAGGCTACAATCCTGCAATAAACTTCTTCATGTTATCCCACCAATACTGCTCATTAACATCATGATATATCTTTGTCGATACAGGATGGATGGAATATCGGGATTGATGAATCTCAATCATAATCTTCTCTCTCAACCCTGCCACATCAGGCACACATAACCGGCCATGTTATCTCATTGTCCCATCTGCTTCGATCTCAAAAGCCGTAATTTTACATTGTTGAATGATTTCTCTTAATCGTACTAAGGTAGGATATTCATATTGCTCTACTTTTACCTCGACTACCAAAGATGATTCTGATGTATTCTGTACAGTTACCCCTCCATCATTAGAGTCTAACTATCTAATTCTCATATTGGCTAGCTGATGAAGCTCTTTAGTCAACCCCTGTCTACCTGCCTCAATGTGTACTAAGCTTCCCATTGACTTACGACTGAGAGCGTCTGCAACAACATTGGCTTTACGGGGATGGTATAATATCTCAGCAACATAATCTTTCAGTAATTCAAGTCACCTACGATGCATCAAATTCAAATCCTTCTGCTTGAAGATGTATTGTAAACTTTTGTGATTTGTGTAGATGTCAACATGGACGTCGTATAAATAGTGCCGCCATATCTTCAAAGCATATATTACTGCAGCCAATTCCAAATCATGGGTCGGGTAATTCTTTTCATGCTTCTTAAATTGTCTTGATGCATAAGCAATCACCTTCCCATGTTGCATCAATACGCACCCCAAACCTATACCTGAGGCATCACAATATACCACATAACCTTTTGTTCCTTCTGGAGAGGGAGCACTAGCGCAGATGTCAATCGATTCTTTAACTCCTGAAAAGTTCGTTCACAAGCGTCAGACCACTAGAACTTAGTAGCTTTCTGTGTTAACTTAGTCAATGGTGCTAATATAGAGGGGAACCCTTCTACAAATCGTGTGTAATATCCTACTAGCCCCAGGAAGCTGCGGACTTCTGATGGTGTTGTATGTCTCGGCCAATTCTTTACCGCATCGATCTTTTGAGTGTTGACACTAATACCCTCGTCAGATATCACATGGCCAAGGAATGCTACTGAATTCAGCAAGAATTCGCATTTGGAGAGCTTAGCATATAACTTATGATCCTGAAGCGCCTGTAATACTATCCACAAGTTCCCGCATGTTCTGCCTCCGAACGAGAATACACCAAAATATCATCAATGAATATGATCACGAACACATCAAGAAAAGGCCTGAATACAGTATTCATGAGATCCATAAAAGTTGATGGGGCATTTGTTAGCCCGAACGATATCACCAAGAACTCAAAGTGCACATATCTTGTCCTGAAGGCCGTCTTTGGAATATCCTTCTCCTTAACCCTCACCTGATGATACCCTGAATGTAAGTCAATCTTTGAGAAATACTTGGCACCCTGGAGTTGGTCAAACAGGTCGTCAATCCTTGGAAATGGGTACTTGTTCTTTATAGTAAACTTATTAAACTGTCGATAATCAATACACATCCTTAACGACCCGTCTTTCTTCCGCACGAATAGGACTGGCGCACCCCAAGGTGAAGTGCTAGGGCTAATAAAGCCCTTATCCAGCAAGTCCTTCAACTGTGCCTTCAACTCTAGCAACTCTGTCGAGGCCATCATGTATGGAGGAATAGATATGGGTTGAGTGTTAGGCAACACATCAATCCTAAACTTAATCTCCCTTTCAGGAGGAAGGCCTAGGAGTTCATCTGGGAAAACATCTGGAAATTCATTGACCATGGGGATTGATTGTAGAGTAGGCGGCTTCGCCTCCGCATTCCTAACGCGAACGAGATGATAAATGCAACCTTTTGAGATCATCTTCCTTGCCTTGAGATAGGAAATAAACCTACCTTTCGGCGTAGCAATGTTCCCTTTCCATTCAATGACGGGTTCATCAGGAAATTGAAACCTAACCATCTTCGTATGACAATCAACATTTTCATGGCATGAGGCTAGCCAGTCCATTCCCATTATCACGTCAAAATCAACCATTTCTAGTTCAAATAAATTCGCCGAGGTTTGACGACTACAAATCATCACTGTGCAACCTCTATATACCATTCTATTAATCACAGAATCTCCTATTGGACTAGATAACGCAAGTGGTTTACTTATCAATTCAGGTTCAACGCCAAACTTATTAGCCACAAAGGGTGTAACATATGATAATGTATATCCCGGATCAATCAACTCATATACATCGTAAGAAAACACAGACAATATACCTGTAACAACATCCTGAGATGACTCGAGATCTTTTCGACCTACTAGAGCATAGGTTTGATTTTGAGCACCACTTGAACTCGGTACTGCACCCCTACCCCTACCACGACCCGTCGACTGCTGAAAACCCTGTGCTGGAGGTCAAACTGATGAGGAAGAACCAGACACAGATCCAGTTGGCTGAGCCATACCTCCACCTTCTCTCTTAGGACAATCCCACATCATATGGCCACGATGTCCGCAAGAATAGCTTGCATCAGAACCTCGACGGTACAGTCCAAAGTGGGCCTTGCCGCACTGATCAAAACGGGGTGTTGGGGGTCTCTTCTAAATAGTATCCCTATGATATTGCGAGCCTGATGCCCGCGAACTCTGACCTGGACCAGAAAAGGTAAATCGATCATACCGAGGCCTCTGAAACAATGGAGGAGCACTAGCTACAGGTGGCACCGAACTCCTAGAAGACTGGGGCCTAACACTACCGCTAAAGTCATTAGAATACCCTACAAAATCTTGCCCGCTTATGCTGGCCCCTATCCTGCTCTCTGTCTGCCCTTTGCTAGCGCTTACGATCCTCTAGCGTCTGGGCATAAGCCTGAATACGGGAAATAGCCATGCCCTGCACCAAGGAGGCTGTCGTGCACTCATTTATTAGATGTGGTCCCAACCTGTTCACGAATATATGCACCATATCACTCATCTCGGCCACCATATGGGGAGCATACCTTGATAAAAAATCAAACTGCATACTATACTCTCGCACACTCATATTACCTTGTATAAGGTTCAAGAACTTATCAGCTCTAGCTCGTCGTATCTTAACTGGAAAATAGTGACGAAGAAAGGCCTCAGAAAAATTCCTTCCACACAGCTAGAGGGGCGTTCAGACCCATGGATATCTCCCAACTATCATACCAGAAAATCGTTAAATCCCGTTACCGATCAGAAGACAACTAAACTGCCTATGTATCTGTAGCATGCATAACCCGCAGTGTACAATGAACTTGGTCAATAAAAGTTTGCGGGTCCTCCTTGGGGTCTAATCCAGCAATCATTGGAGGGTCTAGATTAATAAAATCACGAACTCTCGTATTATCTGGTTTATCAACAGCGCCGGTATTCTGCCCCTAAGCCTGAGCAACTACCAAGCTAGTCAACAACGGCATCGCACTCTGCATATCCTGGTCTGTAGAGCCAGACGGAGGAACTAGTGGTGCTGGGTGCCTCCTAATATACTCTGGATGAGACGGAGTAGATGAGGTATGAGACAGCATCTCACTCTGAGCCTCACTTTGGCATGCTCTGGCTTGAGGCACCTGACCGGTACCCTCTCCCGCAGCTATATCAAGACGTCTGCTAATTTCTTGCTTCCTAGTCGAAGGCATCGCTGAAAGAAAACAAGGTTAATATAAGAGATACGAACACTAAAGACTCAACTCTACGCATGATCTAGATTCAGGAAGAAGGTAACAACCCTAGATGTCATGTAGTCTCCTGATTATAAATGTGGCACGCTACACATCCATAATCAAGACTCTACTAGACACGGCTCATAGACAACCCCTAGGACAAACTTGCTCTGATACCAAGTTTGTCACGACCCAAACTGGAGGATCATGACTAGCACCCAGGCCATACTTGTCGAGCACCAACGTACTTTTTATCTAACCTTCTTTATTATCTTTAAGGGCCGGCAAGATCAATATAAATGGAAGATATGGATCATGAACAATCGACAATGAATGATAATGGCATGAAAATACATCACATGGGATGACAAGACTACTAAGAAACTGCATATAAGGTACGAGCTACAACACTACCATGAAAGACTATACAACAAAAATTAGCCAACAAGGCATATCAAACTATACATGAGTCGACTCCTGTCTATGAGCCTCTAAAGGAGCATAGGTGATGCAACATTTCAGAAATAGAGCCTCGACATACCCATAATATCTATAACAAAAATGCATATCAATACCACGGCAAGTCCGGAGAAGAGATCTCGCCGATAACCGCTGAACTAGGAAGCCTATTATGGTGGGGAGTTGCATCTACCTGTCTATCAGGACCTGCAGCATGACATGCAGCCCCACAAATAAAAAGGACTTCAGTACGAATAAAGTACTGATTATGTAAGGAAGGAAAGCATAATTAAGATTAGTAATGTAAACAGGGATAGGGTATATACAACCTTTAACATGTGGGTACCTTTGGGGCTACTGACATGAAATGCGTGATACATACATATACATACATAAACTTTTAAAACATAAGCCTCTGTGGGCAACATCATCACCATATCGTACCCAGCCGTAATAGGCTCGGTAAAACGTACCCGGCCACGTGGAGCTCGATAAAACCTAGCTTGTAACGACCCGGTCGGCCGTTCTGAGAGTTTAGCCCGTTTCCTCAATTTCTGCATCATTGCTTGTGTGGTTCATCTCTTTTGTGTGGCGTTGGGTTGGTTGACTCGGGTTTAGAGTGGTCATGGTGAGAAATGAGACACTTAGTCTCTTAAGTTGGCCTTATAGTTAGAAAAGTCAACCGGAAGTTGACTATTGGGTAAACGACCTCAGAATGTGGATTTTATAGCTCGGATAGATTTGTTAGGTGATTTGGAACTTATGAGTGTCTTCGGAATGAAGTTTTGATGTCCGGTGTAGAATTAGGCTTGAATTGGCAAAAGTTAGTTTTTGGCGATTTCTGGTCGGCAGGGGAAAATAGGTAATCGGGGTCGGAATGGAATTCCGGAAGTTGGAGCATGTTCGTAATGTCATTTTGGATATGTGTGAAAATTTTCATGTCAATCGGATGTGTTTTGGATGGTTTCGGCATCCTTGGTGAAATTTAGAAGTTTCAAAGTTCATAGGCTTGAATTTGAGGTGATTTTAGTGTTTTTGCGTTATTTTGGGTGTTCCAAGGGTTCGACTAAGTCCGGGTGATCATTTATGACTTGTTTGTGTTTTTGGTTGGGATCCCGAGGGGCTCGGGTTAATTTTGGATAACCTTCGGGGAGTTAGAAGTTGGAGAAATGCAGCAGAAATTGCTGCCCTTCTGGTGTGGCCGCACCTGCGGAAGGGAAGCCGCAGGTGCCGACAAGGGGCGCAGGTGCGGATTCTTGGTAGGTTGGAGGAGATCTGCATGTGCGAGGTTTTTACCGCACCTGCGAAGCCGCATGTGCGAGTTTTGGTCCCTTAAGTAAAACGCGCAGGTGCGCACCTTGGACCGCAGGTGCGAGAAAATGACGCAGGTGCGGTCGTCGCTAGGCAGAACATATAATAAGGGCACTTAGCAAATTTTGGTCATTCTTTCACCATTCTTATTCGGGTTTTGAAGCTTTTGAAGCGTTTTTGAAGAGGGAAATCGATAGTTCTTCATTGAGGTAAGGATTTTTGGACTTAAAACTCGTTTATATGTGATTAACGATCTTATTAATGGCAAAAATCGGGGAAACCAGTGCTAAAATGGGTAATTAGGGCTTGTGATTTAGAGACCTTAAAATGGGAGTTTGAGGGGTCATTTGGACTCCGATTTAAGTGTTCTTGGTATGTATAGACTCGTGGGAAGATGAGGATTTTTGTGGTGTAAATTTTATCGAGTTCCGAGATGTGGGCCGGGGGGTCTGGTTTGACCAATTTCGGGATTTTTGAGTATTTTTGATAAATTTTGATTAGGTTTCGTTCCTTGGCATATTATAATGATATACATCTGATCTTTGGTAGATTTAGAGAACTCGGAGACTGAATTTAGAGGCAAAGGCATTGCGGAATAGTATTTCAGCCGGTTTTGAGGTAAGTAACATTTCCAAACTTGGTTCTGAGGGTTCGAAACCCCGAGCTATATGAATTATGACTATAATGGAGGTGACGCACATGCCAAGTGACAGGCGTGCGAGCGTGCACCGAGTATTTGTGGCATGTTTCATCCCATGACATTTGTCTAGTAGCTATTATTGATCGATATTCGCACTTCTATTAATGTAGTAATTGTGAACCTGTTAGAAATAATGTTAAGTATAAACGCTAGGCTTCATGCCGAAAATGCTGAGACCCGAGTGCTCGTATATTACTCTCTCATTTTGTGATTATTTGATTTCATATACTCAGTAGTGTTATAGCATATCACCTCATACCTTAGTCTCACTATTGTTAATTATTTACATACTTATCATCGTTTCGGGCTGATGGAGGCATCTGTGATCCACGTGAGTGAGACTGGAGAGTAATGACTGAGTGAGGCCGAGAGCCTATTATTGAGACAGTTATGAGATCGGACTGCACACCGCAACGATACTTAAATCATGCCTTCGTTGGCTTGATATAGCGCTCGGGCCATTAGGGCCCCTCCGGAGTCTTTACACCCCCAGTGAGCGCATTGATGTTGAGGGATGGATTTTCCCTGGGCATGGATCGTGTCCGAAGTTGATGTTATGTGAGGGATGGATCGTCCCTGGACATGGATCTTGTCCGAGTGTTGTATTTCGGAGATGGACTTCCTCCGTGGGGCTGGATTAGCCTGTTTCCTCAGTACCAAGTGATTACGGTCACCGATGATTATGTTGGACCTGAGAGCCATATACGGTCTGAGTGGACTTCTGTGTGAGGGTTGTGAACACTATGTGCATATCCACACTGGTTTCATAAAATAGTTCCTTATAATGGCATGTAGAGTATACTGGCATACTTGGCATATTTACTCATTCTGATAAACTGTTAGCATGTCTAATATATGTATACTGTCTATTGTAAAATCTGAGGTTTAGTCTATCACTACCTCTCAGCCCATAGTTTGGCTTTGTTACTTCTGAGTTGGTGTACTCACGTCACCCTCTGCACCTTGTGTGCAGATCCAGGTACACTGGGACCCGGTAGCGGATACTGAGCAGCTGTGAGAGTTTCATTGGAGTCGTCGAGGTAGCAGCTGGCGATCGCGACCTCATCTTCTCTTTCTTATTCTACCTGTTGTTCTTTATTTTGAGACTATGTTGTCCATTTCTCCTTTTCCTTGCTTTATGTTATAGCAGCTCATGACTAAGTGACTCCGGATCCGGGGTTGGAGATTTTAAATTTTGTTTCAGATATTGTTTCAAAACTTCATATTATTAGTAATATCATAAATTTCGTTTAAAATTGTATTTTTACTGGAAATTGAATTTAGCTTAGATAAAATGGGCGGCTTGCCTGGTTCTACGACAGGCGCCACCAGGACTCCAAAATCGGGTCGTGACAGGTTGGTATCAGAGCTCTAGGTTAAAGAGGTCTCACCAGTCATAGCAGGTCTAGTAGAGTCTTACGGATCGGAACGGAGACGTCTGTACTTATCTTCGAGAGGCTGCAGAACCTTTAGGAAAAATCTCACATTCTTGAACTCTTGTCATGTGAATCCATTAATTCAACCCGAAGCGTAATTCTTTGAACTCCTTTCATGTATTCGAACGCGCACGTGAGCGCTCGGTATCACTTGTGCATCGATGGCTTGTGACATATATGAATGGGATGTGATTTTAGCATGTTTGGGGCCAGTCTGGAGGACTTGAGGCCGGATTTTTGTCTGTGGCTTAAGTGCCGAGATTTCGTTTGTGTGAACACATGTATTTGGGGACTTATATGTCTGTTAGCGTCCTTATGGACAAGACTTGGTGACTAGATGTCTATCTGGTGAGTGTGATTTGAGGCTGAGATGTGTTTATATTGCTTGATTCTGACAAAAAGGGATTGGCTGGATATGTAGCGAGAACCGTTGAATGTTTGATTTTTGTCTGGAGTTGGCATATGGCCTCGAGTCGTGAGTGTATGGGAAGACCTCTTATGTTGTTTTGTAGCAAGTTCTCTTTTACCAGTAATTAATATATGTTGCAATTTGAGTTTATATCACTTATTGGAGTTGGCACGGCTATTGCAATGGTGAATGCGAGGTTGGAGATGATTTGGGATGTTTAATGGTTTGAGTTATGTATGAGCTTATGAAGGATTTAGTTGAATCCCACTGCGGTATTGTGGCAGTGATAGCGTATGGGCGTTGTGGGTTATTGTTGTTTTGATCTATGGCTTTGAGCCAAGTGGGGGAGTCTGTTATGATTAGTTGGTTTCCTGATTATGTGTTGTATTGGTTTCAGTTTGGGGATATTTGGGAGAGTATTCAGCGGCTTATGAGCTTTGGACTGTATGGTCTTATGCTTGGGTCTCGTGTGGTGAGTCTAGGTTGAGAATTTCAGTAGTATGACAAGGAGAATTATCAATTCGAGGGTAAGTCAGAAGGAACTTGGATAAATAGGACAACTTTGTAGTGGGTCGGATCGGCATGGTAAGGGATATGATTAGTTCTTTGGGTGCTTATGAGGCAATGAGTTTCTACATGTGTTTCCTTGCAATGCTCCTGGGCGTTGGTGACCTGCGTAGCGTGGTTGAGTGAGAAGGATTCAGTTCTGACGGTTTGGTGTTGTGCAAATGGGATTCGAATGGTTCCTGATGGTTTCTACCACAGTTAGAGATGTATATTTTCTACTGGCGTGAGGAGCATGAGAG
Source organism: Nicotiana knightiana (assembly GCA_005239525.1). Taxonomy (NCBI): domain Eukaryota; kingdom Viridiplantae; phylum Streptophyta; class Magnoliopsida; order Solanales; family Solanaceae; genus Nicotiana; species Nicotiana knightiana. The sequence continues at coordinate 31,784 of ML393601.1, forward strand.
GTATAGTGATTTTGCTTCTAGATGGGATCAAAAGTAAGTTCTTGGCTAGTTGGGTACGTAGTTTCTTGGCCCTCGGAAGGGGTTATGAAGTTTCCATATTTATCATAGGATGGCATGGTGTATGCGGTACGTTGTGTAGAGTCGAGATTTGCATGCGTGAGTTCACGGTTCAGTTCTGGAAGGAAGGTCAAAATTCTTAGTCGGCATTGGCAGTTTCAGATGATTAAGTAAATGATATCTACTGGTGGATTGAAGTATTTCATGTGGACTAGCGTTTCGATGGGATCACTCAGTGTAGAGGAGTTATGTAGGGGTATGACCTTTGGTATTGGATTCATGTGTTTTGATTTTTACGATGCGTTCCAGGATTTTAGCATGATGTTGTGAGGGTAACTGTTAATGGCAGGATAGTCCTCTCGTGTGAGTCTTTTATATAATTTGATTACGTTGGGATGTTGTTGTTTAGTGCACAAGTTGCACAGGTTATGGCTTCGAATTTTATTGATGTGTCATGTCATCAGAGTGGTCGTGTTGGATGAGAAGAGGTCATTGGACCTAGAATGAATATTGTCAGAATTGTCTACAGCATAGTTGGAATGATAAATATCGGGATTCGGCTTAGAAATTTTCTTTAATTCCTGCTTGGGAAGGGGGAGCTTCATGTCTGACTGATAGGACAAATGGTTGTTAGTTTCTACGTGTTTCTGTCATCATCGGCAGTATATGAAAGTATTACACAAGGCATTTCTTGATAAGAGGTTATGTACCGGTATTGGGTTGCTCTGAGCAGCTATTGTGATTAGGACTTATCGCTATGGGTGTTTGAGTCACGTAGTGTATTATGTGATTTCATCTGGGGTGCATATATGGATTGATCCAGCATGTGCAGACTTATTTAGTTTGTAGTTGTGGAATCTTGATCTCGTAAATTATTTCAGAAGTGGAAAGATTGGTTCTAAGGTTTATAGGTCAATTCGGATTTCGAAATTTCGACTATGTTGTGCTATTAGACCTATATGGATAAGGTCACATGGGATCACCCCCGAGTATGTGCATGGTAGGCTACGCGGCAGTTTGATGGTGTTGGAGGACAACTCCTGGCACGTTCGAGGACGAACGTAGGTTTAAGTGAGGGAGGATGTAACGACCCGGCCGATCGTTCCGAGAGTTTAGCCCGTTTCCCTCATTTCTGCTTCATTGCTTGTGTTCATATCTTTGGTGTGGCGTTGGGTTGGTTGACTCGGGTTCAGAGTGGTCATGGTGAGAAATGAGACACTTAGTCTCTTAAGTTGGCCTTATAGTTAGAAAAGTCAATCGAAAGTTGACTATTGGGTAAACAACATCGGAACGTGGATTTTATAGCTCGGATAGCTTTGTTGGGTGATTTGGGACTTAGGAGTGTGTTCGTAATGAAGTTTTGATGTCCGGTGTAGAATTAGGCTTCAATTGGCAAAAGTTAGTTTTTAGAAATTTTTGGTCGGCACGGGAAAATAGGCTATCGGGGTCGGAATGGAATTTCAGAAGTTGGAGCAGGTTCGTAATGTCATTTTGGATATGTGTGCAAATTTTCAGCTCAATCGGATGTCTTTTGGATGGTTTCGGCATCCTTGGTGAAATTTAGAAGTTTTAAAGTTCATAGGCTTGAATTTGAGGTGATTTTAGTGTTTTTGCGTTATTTTGGGTGTTCTGAGGGTTCGACTAAGTCCGGGTGATCATTAATGACTTGTTTGTGTTTTTGGTTGTGGTCCTGAGGGGCTCGGATTGATTTCAGATAGCCTTCGGGGAGTTTGAAGTTGGAGAAAATGCAGCAGAAATTGTTGTCCTTCTGGTGTGGCCGCACCTAGGGAAGGGAAGCCGCAGGTACGATGGCCGCAGGTGCCGACAAGGGGCACAGGTGCGGATTCTTGGTAGGCTGGAGAAGATCCGCAGGTGCGAGGTTTTTACCGCACCTGCGAAGTCACAGGTGCGGATAGTTAGCCGCAGGTGCGAGTTTTGGTCTCTTAAGTAAAACACGCAGGTGCGCACCTGGGACCGCAGGTGCGCACCTGACACCGCAGGTGCGCCAGGTGCGGGTCTGTAGGTGCGGTCGTCGCTGGGCAGAACATATAAAAAGGGCCCTTAGCGAATTTTTGTCATTCTTTCACCATTCTTATTCGGGTTTGAAGCTTTTGAAGGATTTTTGAAGAGGGAAATCGATAGTTCTTCATTTAGGTAAGGATTTTTGGACTTAAAACTCCTTTATATGTGATTAAAGGTCTAATTAATGGCAAAAATTGGGAAAAACCAGTGCTAAAAATTGGTAATTAGGGCTTGTGATTTAGATACCTTAAAATGGGAGTTTGAGGGGTCATTTGGACTCCGATTTCAGTGTTCTTGGTATGTATAGACTCGTGGGAGGATGAGGATTTTTGTGGTGTAAATTTTATTAAGTTCTGAGACATGGGCTCGGTGGTCGGGTTTGACCAATTTTGGGATTTTTGAGTATTTTTGATAAATTTCGATTAGGTTTCAATCCTTGGCATATTATAATGATATACATCTAATTTTTGGTAGATTTGGATGACTCGGAGGTCGAATTTAGAGGCAAAGGCACTGCGGAATAGAATTTAAGCCGGTTTTGAGGTAAGTAACGTTTCCAAACTTGGTTTCGAGGGTTCGAAACCCTAAGGTATATGAATTATGACTATAATGGAGGTGACGCACATGCCAAGTGACGGGCGTTCGAGCGTGCACCGAGTATTTGTGACCTGGCTCATCCCATGACATTTGTCTAGTAGCTATTACTGATCGATATCCGCACTTCTATTAATGTAGTAATTGTGAACCTGTTAGAAATTATGTTAAGTATAAATGCTAGGCTTCACGCCGAAAATGCTGAGACCCGAGCGGTCGTATATTACCGTCTCATTTTGTGATTATTTGATTTCATATACTCAGTCTTTTTATAGCATATCACCTCATACCTCAGTCTCAGCATTGTTAATTATATGCATACTTATCATTGTTTCGGGCTGACCATGTGAGTGACACTGGAGAGTAATGACTGGGTGAGGCCGAGAGCCTGTTATTGAGACAGTTATGAGATCGGAGTGCACTGCGCAGTGATACTTAAATCATGCCTTCGTTGGCTTGATATAGCGCTTGGGCCACTAGGGCCCCTCCAGAGTCTTTACACCCCCAGTGAGCGCATTGATGTTGAGGGATGGATTTTCCCTGGGCATGGATCGTGTCCGAAGTTGATGTTATGTGAGGGATGGATCGTCCCTGGACATAGATCTTTTCCGAGTGTTGTATTCGAGAGATGGACTTCCTCCGTGGGGCTGGATTGACCTGTTTCCTCAGTACCAAGTAACTACGGTCACCGATGATTATGTACCTTTCGGGATGGACCTTCCCTGGGCCTGAGAGCCATATACGGTATTGAGTGGACTGTTATGTGAGGGTTGTGAATACTATGTGCATATCCACACTGGTTTCATAAAAATTTTCTTTATGATGGAATGTAGGTTATACTGGCATACTTGGCATATTTACTCATTCTGATAAACTGTTAGCATGTCTAATTTTTGTATACTGTCTATTGTAAACTCTGAGGTTTAGTCTGTCACTACTTCTCAGCCCATAGTTTGGGTTTGTTAATTGTGAGTTGGTGTACTCACATTACCCCCTGCACCTTGTGTGCAGATCCAGGTACACTGGAACCCGGTAGCGGATACTGAGCAGCTGTCAGAGTTTCATTGGAGTCATCGAGGTAGCAGCTGGTGATCGCGACCTCGTCTTCTCTTTCTTATTCTACCTGTTGTTCTTTATTTTGAGACTATGTTGTTCCTTTCTCCTTTTCCTTGCTTTATGTTATAGCAGCTCATGACTGAGTGACACCGGATCCGGGGTTGGAGATTTTAATTTTTTTTTCAGATATTGTTTCAAAACTTCAAATTATTAGTATTATCAGAAATTTCGTTTAAAATTGTATTTTTACTGGAAATTGAATTTAGCTTAGATAAAATGGTTGGCTGGCCTAGTTCTACGACATGCGCCACGACTCCGAAATCGTGTCGTTACATAGCTGATTTGTGGTTGAACAATAGGTGTCGTGCCCGGTCGACTATAACGCGGCTCGGTAGAGTAAAATAGATACATATATATATATATATATATATATATAATGCATGCAGGACTCATTGGAATCATCTTCTGAACCTTTCGGAGTGACGTAAGGTCGATATTCTCCGTACACATTATTATATATATATATATATATATAATGCATGCAGGACTCATTGGAATCATCTTCTGAACCTTTCGGAGTGACGTAAGGTCGATATTCTCCGTACACATTATTATATATATATATATATATATAATGCATGCAGGACTCATTGGAATCATCTTCTGAACCTTTCGGAGTGACGTAAGGTCGATATTCTCCGTACACATTATTATATATATATATATATATATAATGCATGCAGGACTCATTGGAATCATCTTCTGAACCTTTCGGAGTGACGTAAGGTCGATATTCTCCGTACACATTATTATATATATATATATATATATAATGCATGCAGGACTCATTGGAATCATCTTCTGAACCTTTCGGAGTGACGTAAGGTCGATATTCTCCGTACACATTATTATATATATATATATATATATAATGCATGCAGGACTCATTGGAATCATCTTATGAACCTTTCGGAGTGACGTAAGGTCGATATTCTCCGTACACATTATTAGGACTAACTCTTCATCAAGAATTTTATAAGAATCAGGAAGTACCAACAGAATTGATGACGTAAGAATAAGAGAAGCAACCTCAACATCAATTGTTCCATAAGAAGGGAAACAATGTAAGTACTGCTAGTTTGTAAGAGTAGAGTATATTTGGAAGCTCATTCTTTGCATTATGTACAATCGGAGTCGTGCAAAAGAAGGAAATAGATAGCCTCACATACCTTGTATATATACTGCCCAACCTCAATCTATGCAAATGTCACGAGTCCTTAATCTACAATAAGAGAAACGGCACTATCATTATCATTTAAGCGTCATAACTATTATGTATCGACCACAACCTATTTTATGATGAAACGAACAGAACCTCCCCTATATATATGACTTCACAAAAGAAAAACAATCACCAAACAGCCGAAACAACATCTATAATAATCATATTGAGCCTCCCAAAACAGTCCACACAACCTAATCGCTTCATACATAAGACGACCACCGTAGTAGTGTCAAACGACCCGGAAATGTTACGACGAACGACCAGTGCACAACCCTACATATATATGGTGTTTCTCCACACCCTTCCTCCTCAAAAACTCCAAAAAATAGTAGTAACCATGCAGCCCAACAGCAACACAAAACAGTACACAAACACAGTCCGCTACAAGTGAATAACTCGAACTCAAGGCTTCCGATCACCGTCTCGTGAGTTCTTACAAGTATAAAACGAATTACCATGAATTTACAGCAGAAAAAATGGATGAAAGAGAGCAATAAACTTACCTTGTTGGATAACTCATCCCTTATCTTGGTTCTTCAAACTCTAGGTTTTACCCCCAATTAGAACTTGAAAGAGAGTGAAAATCAATTAGGGTTTGTGGATAATTTTTGGGAGGAAGTTTGCAGGGGTCTAGGTCTGGTTATTTGTGATATATAATGAGGATTATATTTTAGGAGATAATACTTTAAATGGGCTATTTGGCTGACCCGAAATGGCCTCTTTTTGGGCTCCCATTTAACCAAGTAGGTGACACACCTACTTGTCACCTAGCAGGCTGTGCAGTCTCGCAACAATACATATATCTCTCTACTCCGATGTCGTATTAATAAACGGTTTAATGCGTTTGAAACTAGACTCATATATCTTCAATTTTGTGGGTAGATCTACCGGTAATTCCAATTAAATTAGGAGAAAGGCTTAGTAACATTTGACCTAAAGTTTAAGTAAAGTTATGAACATAAGTTGCGACAACTTTTGTCAATTTTTGTTTCATAACTCATTTGACTTCAACACTTATGATACGAATATTATATGATTCAAATACCTTAAAACATGACCTCTTGAGAATATTAAGCACCCCTAAGTTTACCCAAAATTACGGGTTACAACATCCTTGAGTCGTTTAACTTCTAATACTTGTTAATCACCCTTATACACTCTTGTATCATTTAAGACCAATAGGATTAACTTCTTATCATCTCAAAGATAATCTCTTCTCAGATTTATGTCCACTAACTTATGGAATGAACCAACGTACGTGAATATGGGTTGTAACATGGATGGAATACTGCGAGCTATGGGCCTCCTCAAGAATCAGCTCCCGAAGACCATATACATTAGGCACACATATCCGACCCTACATCCTCATCATGCCGTCATCACCAATAGTCACATCCCTTGCATCACCTCGTCGGACCCTATCCTGAAGGACGAGCAAGTGTGGGTCATCATACTGGCGCTCCCTAATACGGTCATAAAGAGAAGACCTGAATACTGTACAAGCCAATACCCATCTAGGCTCCAATATATCCAATCTCACAAGCCCGCTAAGGTCTGAACATCCAATGATAACGGTCTCTTTGCTGCTGGAAGATATGCTAAGATCCCAAAACTCTATGCCCGACGGCTCAAGGTATCGGCCACCACATTGGCCTTCCCTGGATGGTATAGAATAGTGATATCATAGTCTTTAAGAAGATCCAACAATCTCCGCTGGCGTAGATTAAGGTCCTTTTGCTTAAACAGATGTTGCAGATTCCGGTGATCAGTATATATCTCACAATGAACCCCATACAAATAATGACGCCAAATCTTCAATACATGAACAATGGCTGCTAACTCAAGATCATGCACCGGATAATTCTTCTCATGGGTCTTCAAATAGCGTGAGGCATAGGCAATATCCCTACCCTCCTGCATCAGAACACAACCAATACCTATCTGTCAGAACCAACCAAACAGCATGACGAGCTAGCTCTGAAAATCTCATCTCATATTGCGTCACAGTCATATCATCCTGACGCAACTGCTCAAACTGCCTGCACAGCTCCTCCCTGCGGGACTGTGGTACATACTTCTCTAGAAAGAGAGGGAAGAACTAATTCCAGGTAAGGGGCGATGCGCCAATAGGCCTACGCATCTCATTATCCTCCCACCAAGTAAAGGCAGCTCCTGAAAACTGGAAAGTAGTAAACGAGATCCCATTGGTCTCCAAAATGCCCGCCGTACGGAGAATCCTCTGACACTTGTCCAAGAAACCCTAGGCATCCTCACCCTCTGCACCACTGAAAGTCGGAGGATGAAGTCTACCAAACCTCTCCGACCTGCACTTCTCGTCATCCGGCATGACGTGAACCACATAATCCTGAGAAGGTCCAATCGGATGGGCTGGAGGTGCTCCCAGTGTTTGATGTCCCTGAACAACCTGCTTGGGAGTGCGCACAACGGGAGTCTGAGTGTCTTCCCCAGACTGAGAAGTAGCTGATGTAGTAAAAACAGCGACCGCCTGAGCAAGACTAGTGCACACAGTCAAAATCTGAGCCAAGGTCTCTTGAAGACGTGGAATAACCATAGGCACAGCTGGTGCCTGAGCCGGTCCGGCTGGAGAATCTGTGGTTGGGACCTGATCTGGAACAGCGGTGAGTCTATGGGTCTCTACCCCTACCACGGCCTCGATCCCGACCTCGACCCCTCGTGGGTCCGACTGGTGGCAAAGGATTCGCACGACAAGAGTTCAAGAAGGTGAGAATTTTCCTAAGCATTCCGCAGCCTCTCGAAGATAAGTATAGACGTCTCCGTACCGATCTGCAAGACTCAATTAAACATGCTCATGACTTTTGAGACCTATGTAACCTAGGTTCTGATACCAACTTGTCAAGACCCAAACTACCCAGGCGTGATGGCGCCTATCGCAATACTAGGCTAGCCGATTCGTTATTCAGAACATACAATAATTCTCTTTAATAATTCATTTTCTTATCTTTTTCGTCATAAATCTTTCATTAAACAATTCAAAACTAGTGAAAGTAATAAAATATAAAACCAATGGCCCAAACTCGGGTGTCACTAATCATGAGCATCTACGATACAAGACTGATACAGTCTACCCAAACGACAAGAGAAGTCTAATGAAAATTATCTACTAGAATATAGGAGGAGAAGAGGAAGGTTGCGGACGCCGTGCAACTACCTTTCTAGACTCCGAAGTCGACTGAGGAAGAATCAACACTCACTCGGATGTCCTGTGGTACCTGTACCTGCACACAAGGTGCAAGGAGTAATGTGAGTATGCCAACTCAGTAGGTAACAACCATAAATAAAGGCTGAGTGCAGTGGCGAGCAGTAAAATCACATAAAGTTCATAATTATAAAATATCAATGAAACAACAAGTGTCAAATCAGTGTTCAAGCCAGAATATCACCTAAAACTCCAGTTTCAATGGAAAACATGTAAGAATATCTTCAACATTTTCAATAGAGGCTCAATATAACATTAGAGTGAAAATAACGATTTCATAAACAAGCCCCTCAGGCAAAATGTCACTCATGAATAGCCCCTCGGGCTAGTCTCACAGTCACTCATGACTCCCAATCACTCGTCACTAGACACTCGGCACTCGGCATTCGGCACTCGGCACTCGGCACTCGGCACTCGCACTCCGTAGGTACCTGCGCTCATTGGGGGTGTACAGACTCCGGAGGGGCTCCTAAAGCCCAAGCGCTATATCGCTGGGCGTGCAGTCCGATCCATATTTCGATGCGGCGTGCAGCCCGATCCCAAACTACTGCGGTGTGCAGTCCGATCCAATATTGTTGCGGCATGTAGCCTTATCCATAAATATCCTCACAATCATGCCATCGGCCTCACTCAGTCATCAACCTCACAAGTCACTCCGGCATTTCAGTAAAAATCTAGGGACTCGGCCCAAAACAACTTTCATATACTTTAAAACATAGTAATGAAACAGGATTAAATGGTAAACATGTAAAATCATGACTGAGGATACATTTTCAAATCAATACAGTGCGAGGATAGTAACAAAATACCCCTAAGGGTCCAAACAATATAGGCACAAGGCCCCAAACATGGCATTCAGCCCAAGTAATAACAATTCTTTCTATAACACACAGCTACTATACAACTTTAATCAAATATGTAACTCTACAGTTGCTACGGGACGGACCAAGTCACGATCCCTAATAGTGCACGCCCACACGCCTGTCACCTAGCATGTGCGTCACCTTAATATAGTGAAATAGTACGAAGTTCTGGGGTTTCATACCCTCAGGTCTAGATTTACAATCGCTAATTACCTCAAACTGTACAAAACTCTAGTCGGCGATGCTCTTGCCCCTTGATTCAACCTCCAAATGCTCTGAATCTATCCAAAATCAATATATATTCATCAATGTACGCTAAAGGAATGAATCCCATATTAAATCTGTCAATTTAGGTCAGAAATCCCATAATTGGCCAAACCCGGCCCCCGGGCCCAAGTCTCGAAATCCGATAAAATTCACAAAAAACTAAGAAACCCATTCACTCCCGAGTCGAACCATACCAAAGTTATCAAAATTCGACCTCGAATCGATGTTCAACTCTCAAAATTCCATTTATGAAGTTTCTACTATTTTCATCCCAATTCTCTAATCAAATGATGAATCCAATGTTATAATCATGTATTTTAGCCAAAACTGAGTTAGAATCACTTACCCCGACGATTTTCTTAAAAATCCCTCGAAAAATCGCCAAAACCCGAGCTCTCTAGGTCAAAATATTAAAATAAAACCCTAAATCTAGTATTTATAGTGCACCCCTCGGATCCCAAATTCGCTGACCACACGAAACTACCAGCCCCTTGCACCCCTAACTCCGCGGTCCGCGGAATTCCCACCGCGGCCGTGAAAGGCCTCCAGCTCATTTGGGGTCGCGTCCTTATTCTTTTGTCTGCGCTAGCCATCACCGCGAATTTCCTCCACTGGCCGCTTAATTCCAGTGCAGTCCGTGTTCCCAGCTTCAGAGAATGACCTCTGAAGCACCAACAACTCATCTTAGCAACACCAACACCTGTTTTCAACAACTAATTCACATGCTAACCATCTGAAACACCCCCGAGGCCCTCAGAACCTCAACCAACCACATCAACAAGTACCATAACATCATTCAAACTTAATCAAGCCTACAAATCACTTGAAACAACATCAAACATCAAATCGAATCTCGGATTCAAGCCTAAGAACTCAAAACTCCTAAATTCCACAAATGACTCCGAAACCAAACAAACCTTGTCCGAATATTCTCAAATTTTGCAAACAAGTCAAACATGACACCACGAATCTATTCCAACTTCTGGAATTCCATTCCGACCCTGTTATCAAATTTTCCCTACTGACCGAAAATCACCAAACTCCAAATTCCGCCAATTCAAGCCTAACTCTACCCTGGACTCCCAAATCACATCCCGAACCCAAACCAACCAATCAGATACCATACATTACAGTTGAACATCACCTAAAGAAGCAGAAAGGGGCTAAAGCTCTCGGAACGACCGACCGGGTCGTTACACGTAGGAAGACAGTTTCAATACAGTTCAAATAATATCAAAGAGGTAAATGAGCGGCAAATTAGCACATTAGGCCCACAAATACGGTAATATCACAATCTATAAAGCCAAGTAAAAATCACATTAACAAGCTCAAATTTGAACCGTGAACTAGAGATTCTGGGTTCGATCCCCAGTAGAGTCACCAGAGCTGTCACACCTCCTTTTCTCCGAAGGGGATAGGGGAGTTTTTCCAAGTTAAGTGACATTAATCGAAATGGGATTATGGATATTTATTTAAGAGTCGCCACTCTGAATTATTTATTTACGGTGTTCCGAGTCACCATTTATTTTTAAATCCCAAATCGAGGAAGTTTGACTCTTTTTAGAAGTCTGCAAACAGAGAGGACCAGGTAAGGAATTCTGTTAACCCGGTAGAAGGTGCTAGGCATTCCCGAGTTGTGTGGTTTTAGCATGGTCGCTTTTAATCAAACTTTGCTTAATGATTTGTTTAATTACTTACTTCTAGAATCTATGTGCGTTTTACCTTTTACCACTTTTAATTATGGCGTTTATGGATTTATCTTTGAAACGGGTTATATGTGTGTAAACACGTTTTATTTGGGGCGCTTAAATCATGTCAGGTGTACGTGTACAGAATTAATCACATTTTATTAATTAAGATTTTTTGGCGAAGTTGCGTGAATGCATACCTCGATTTAATTTTGGAAATCGTAATTATATCACGCGAGCTTGTACACAATCACAATGATAATTTAAGCAGCGCCTAAAAGCGTTTCTACGACTCTTCATTTTTGAAATTATAACTGTGTCAGGCGAATGTGTACATAATCACAATAATTGATTAGAACGTGCCTAGCATTCTACAAATATTCATAAGTCGTTCAATGCGACTTTGAGATTGTTGTAAAGGCTCGACGTTATGGACGTTTTACTGTGAGTAAAGCAATGTCTAGGTGTGAATCAGTTGTTTGGAAATTCCAACAAAGGATCATCTGACAAATTTAAAAGCATATCTAACAAACTTATATCATGGATCACTTACTTTGAGTGAAAAGAACAAACAGCAATCTTACACTATGGAGCAGTTTCACGCTAGAGGCTAGTATGGAATTAATTGATTACATGCTTCCCTCTTAATTATTTGACTCAACAAGAATTAATAGCTGAATAATAGATTATGGGCCGCAATTTAAACTACAAACTCACACCAGACCCTTGATAGGTCCAGTGTGGAAAGCGTGGCCTTAAGACAAAGCCCAAATATGCCTTAACCCTCCTGAAGTGGACCAACTCTCATCTGTAAAGCTGCCAGCTTCTAATGGACTTGAGATTGGGCCCAAGACAAATGCAAGATTTGCACATAATGACTTATGAAATTAGGAAACAATAATACAACTTTTAGCCTCAAATCATGAATGTAAAAAGTAAAACGGATTCATTACATCAAAACAGTTTTATTTGAAATCTTACATTAACAACAATAACAACAACAACAACAAACTCAGTTTGATCCCAACATGTGGGGTCTGGGAAGGGTAGCTTGTACATTGACCTTACCCTACCTAATGCAGGTAGAGAGGTTGTTTCCAATAGACCCTCGGCTTAGGAAGGGCAAGAAGAAGAAAAAAAGGAAAGCAAGGACGGAAGAAAGATGTAAGAGAAAAGAAAAATGGAGAGATAGAGGATAATTTGTACCAAATGATAGCAACAGGGAATACAATACCTGAAGCGAACAAAATTACATAACGTAATACAAAATCTAATAATATGAAAGGACATGCATGCTGCTAAGACTATCGGTGAACAACTATAAACTACCTACTAAGCTACCTCTACACCCTACTATCAAGGGCCATGTTCTCAGTGAGATAAAGCATCGCCATGTCGTGCCTAATCACCTCTCCCCAGTACTTCTTAGGCCTACCTCGACCTCTTCTCAAACTCTCTATTGCCAACCTCTCACACCTCCTGACAGGAGTATCAACACTTCTTCTCTTAACATGTCCGAACCATCTCATCCTCGACTCCCGCATCTTGTCCTCCATAGAGGCTACTCCCACTCTGTCCCGGATAGCTTCATTCTTAATTCTATATCTCCTGATCACCCACACATCCATCTCAACATCCTCATATTTGCTACACTCATCTTCTGCATATGGGAGTTCTTGATTGGCCAACACTCAGCCCCATATTTGAAATCATACATTAATTGCCTCAAATATACAACCAGTAAACATTATACAAAGTTCTAAATATCAACATGATGAATATCCATATTATAGGAAAAAATCATTGCATTATCACTCCATTTGAAACACTGGTGCTAGCTTGAACTAAATTAATTGAACAGTGCATCCTTGAATCATGATATATTATGCAAAGGGAGAAAGTTTCAATTAATTATAGCTTTGAGATCAACAACAACTGAAATTAGAACTACATGATGTACACATTATAAATAATTAGTTATGAACCATCATGTCACTATAAAATGAATTCCAAAATCTAGTAGCCTCTATAATGACCCAAGAGAATAGCTGAACAATTCAAACGACTTGAATGACGTTTTAAATTTGCGAGACAGAAAATATCCACATGATATTAAGTGAGTTTCAACCAGCTTTCATAGATTCATAAAACCACCAAACAAACTTTCAAATTACTAGACTCCGACTAGTAGGCAACTAAACACTTGAATCCTTTACTGGAAACATATAGGGCACCAGATATTGCCCAGGAAAGAGAAAGGCAAGCAGAATTCGAAATTTAAGCAATCGAGATCTAAATCAGACAGGAACTCAGTAGGAACATAGCAAAATTTTATTTATAAATTCAAAATAAAGGTGACGAGTGAAAAATTTCATACCTAAAGCAGAAACCACATAACAGAAAACCAGAAAAGGAAAGCTCAGCAAACTCTGAAACAACAACTGCAAGGAAACAGGAAAAAACAGCAATGAAGAACTCCAATAAACTTCAACTTCGGCTCAAAACCAACTTAAGAAACCCAAGGGTTGAAGAACACCAAAATTTCTGAATTTGTGAGTGAGTGTAAAAAGCAAAAAACAGAGAATTCGTGTGTGAATTGATAAGGAAAGAATTAGTGATAAGGAAAGAATTATAGTTTAATTAAGAATGTGTAATATTTTCCTTATTAGTCTTGGTCTCCTATTAGGTTTAGGTTTTCTCTTGTCTT
>MDKJ01102732.1:0-33582 GCA_005239525.1 Nicotiana knightiana
TCCGAGAAGTAAGTTCACCAGCGGGGGAAACTATAACTTTAGATTTTTATTACAATTGTTTATCCTTTAGCATAGTTAATCTTTAGTGTTAATCTTTAGTATTATTAATTTAACAAACATCAGGTGACAGCTGAGTAGTATTTTAACAGCCTGCTTGATACGTCAATTCCCTGTGGGATCGACTCTTGGAATAATACCCCAGGATTATATTTGCAACGCCCGCTTAGTCTTCTACAAGACATAGTTGAGCGTGATCAGTATCAGGTGCTACCTTCGTGCTGGTTGTTGATATTGCTCGAGATATTAAGTCGGTTCGCCGCCAAGAGTGGGAGGATAGGGTGTCCAAGAGGCCTCATGGATCGGGTGGTTGTAGTGGTGCTCCTTCTAGGGGGCAATTTCAACATGGTAGATGACGTTCATTCAGGCCTTCTCAGTCAGTCCCCCCAACCTATAGTGGTGCATCTTCGGGGCATGGTCCCCGCAATTCTCAGCCATGTTGTTCTTCATTCGGTGACCTTCCAGTCCAGAGTGCAGCTGGAGCACCATCAGTTTAGGGTTCCTCTATGCATGATTCTTCTAGTTGCCATGCTAGTGCCAAGGGTTTCTATCAGTCCCTATCTCCTGCACCAGGGAGTTGTTATGAGTGTGGAGAGTTCGAGCATATGAGGAGGCAATGTCCTCATATTCGTAGAGGTCCATCTCAGCTGAGGAGCCAACCGTCGACTACAGCACCAGTTACTTCACCACCCACCCTGGCAGTCAGGGGTGGTAGGTAGTCAGGTAGAGGTCGCCCAGGCAGCCAGGCCAGATGTTGGTTCAACACCCCTCACCTGGAAGCAGTTCTCCACTATCTTCTTGGAAAAGTATGTACCCCTGTCTCACAGCGAGGAGCAGCGCAGACAGTTTGAGCAGTTGTGTCAGGGGGAGCTATCAGTGACGCAATATGAGATGCAGTTTTTGAGAGTCGGCTCGTCATGCCACCGAGTTGGTCGCTACTTATAGGGAGAGCATTAGGAGGTTCGTGGATGGCCTTACTTATAAGCTAAGCCTTTTTATGACTCAGGAGAGGGTATCAGGTGCTACCTTCATGCAGGTTGTTGATATTGCTCGGGATACTGAGTCGGTTCGCCGCCAGGAGTGGGGGCCAAGAGGCCTCATGGATCGGGTGGTTCTAGTGGTGCTCATTCTAGGGGCAATTTCAACATGGTAGAGGCCGTTCATTAAGGCCTCCTCAGTCAGTCCGCCCAGCCTATAGTGGTGCATCTTCGGGGCATGGTCCCTGTAGTTCTCATCCATGATGTTCCTCATTCGGTGACCTTCCAGTCCAGAGTGCAGCTCGAGCACCATCAGTTCAGGGCTCCTCCATGCATGATTCTTCTAATTTCCATGCTAGTGCCATGGGTTTCTATCAGTCCCCGTCTCCTGCACCAGGGAGTTGTTATGAGTGTGGAGAGTTCGGGCATATAAGGAGGAAGTGTCCTTATCTTCTTAGAGGTCCATCTCAGCTGAGGAGCCAGCCTTTGACTACAGCTCTAGTTACTTCACCACCCACCCAGGCAGCCAGGGGTGGTAGTTACTTAGCTAGAGGCCGCCTTAGAGGGGGAGGTCAAACAAGTGGAGGTCAGGCTCGTATGTATGCGTTTCCAGCCAGGCCAGATGCTATGGCCTCTGATGCAGTGATTGCAGGTATTATCTCAGTTTGTCACCGAGATGCTTTAGCCTTATTTCACCCTGGTTCCACGTATTCATAAGTCTCATCATATTTTTCCCATTTCCTGGATATGCCCCGTGAGTCTTTAGTTACGTATTTTCATGTGTCGACTCCGATGGGCGATAATATTTTTGTGGACCATGTGTATCATCGTGTGTGGTATCTATTGGGGGCCTGGAGACCCAAATGGACCTAGTGTTACTCAGCATGGTCGATTTTGTTTTGATATTGGGCATGGATTGGTTATTTCCGTGTCATGCTATTCTTGATTGTCATGTTAAGACCGTGACCTTAGATGTGCCAGGACGTCTAAGGGTTGAGTGGCGAGGTTCTTCTGAGTATGTGCCTAGGAGGGTGATTTCATACCTGAAGGCCCAACGCATTGTTGAGAGGGGGTGTTTATCGTACTGGATTTTTTGAGGGATGTCAGTGGTGAGACTCTCGCTAGTGATTCAGTTCCTATGGTCCGTGACTTTCCGGACATGTTTCCTGCAGACCTGCCACGCATGCCACCTGACAGGGACATTGATTTTGGCAGTAACCTGGTGTCAGGCACTCAGCCTATTTCCATTCCACCTTATCGTATGCACCAACGGAGATGAAGGAATTAAAGGAGCAGTTTCAGGAACTCCTAGATAAGGGGTTCATTCGGCCTAGTGTGTCACCTTGGGGTGCACCAATGTTGTTTGTGAAGAAGAAGTATGGTTCTATGCACATGTGTATTGATTATCAGCAGCTGAATAGGGTTACGGTGAAGAACCGGTATCCCTTTCCTCGTATTGATGACTTGTTTGATTAGTTGCAGGTTGCCAGGGTATTTTCCAAGGTTGACTTGCGTTGTGGCTATCATCAGTTGAAGATTCGGGGGCCCGACATTCCGAAGGCTTCTTTCAGGACTAGATATGGTCATTATGAGTTTTTGGTAATGTCTTTCGGGCTGACCAATGCCCAGCAGCCTTTATGTACTTGATGCACAATGTATTCCGGCCTTATATGTATTGTTTCGTCATCGTGTTTATTGACGATATCTTGGTATATTCCTGATCTAGGGAGGATCATGCGCACCATTTGAGGACTGTGCTTCAGACTTTGAGGGAGTGTTAAATCTGCCTTGGTTTAGTAGCGTTCTTGGGGAACGTGTTGTCCAGTGAGGATATTCAGGTTTATCCAAAGAAGATAGAGGAAGTGCAGAGCTGGCCTCGACCGTCATCAGCTGCTGAGATTCGTAGTTTCCTTAGTTTGACAGGGTACTATCATAATTTTGAAGAGGGATTTTCATCTATTGCAGCACCTATGACCAGGCTGACCCCGAAGGGTGCTCAGTTCAGGTGAACTGCGGAGTGTGAGGATTTCTTTGAGAAGCTCAAGTCAGCTTTGACTACATCTCTGGTGTTGGTTTTTCCTACTGGTTCAGGTTCTTATATAGTTTATTGTGACGCCTTGAAAGTTGCCTTGGAGCGGTTTTGATGCATGACGGTAGGGTGATTGCCTACGCGTCCAGACAGTTGAGAGTGTATGCGAAAAATTATCCAGTGCTCGATTTTGAGCTAGCAGCTATTGGCCACGCCTTGAAGATTTGGCGTCATTATAAGTATGGAGTGCATTGTGAGATTTTCACTGATCAGCGTAGTTTGCAACATCTGCTTAAGTAGAAGGATCTGAATTTGCATAAGAGGAGATGGTTGGAGCTTCTCAAGGATTATAACCTCACTATTCTATATCATCCGGGGAAGGCCGAAGTAGTGGTTGATACCCTCAGTCGCAAAGTAGAGAGTTTGAGAAATTTAGCCTACCTTCCAGCAGCAGAAAGACCTTTAGCACTTGATGTTCAGGCTTTAGCGGGTCAGTTGGTGAGATTGGATCTATCAGAACCCTCCCCTCCCCCCAGGTATTGGCTTGTGTAGCTTCCAGGTCTTCTCGTTATGATCAGATTACAGCACGCCAGTATGATGATCCACACTTGCTCGTTCTTCAGGACACGGTCCGTCACGGTGAATCCATGGATGTGGTTATTGGTTATGATGGGGTCATGAGGATGTAGGGCCGGATTTGCATTCCCAATGTGGATGGACTTCGAGATTTTATACTAGCGGTGGCCCATAGTTCGCGGTATTCCATCCATCCGGGTGCCACGAAGATGTACCAGGATCTCAGACAACATTATTGGTGGAGTCGGATGAAGGGGGATATTGTTGAGTTCCTGGCTCGGTGTCTCAACTGTGAGAATATCAAATATGAGCACATGAGACCAGGTGGATTACTTTAGAGATTAGATATTTCGGAGTGTAAGTGGGAGCGGATCACCATGGTATTCGTAGTTTGGCTTCCACGGACTTCGAGGACGCTTGATGCTATTTGGGTTATTGTGGATCGGCTGACCAAGTTGGCACACTTCATTCCTGTTGGTACTACTTATTCTTTGGAGCGGTTAGCTGAGATTTATATCAGGGAGATTGTCTGATTGCATGGGTTCCAGTTTCTATCATTTATGATAGAGGTACTTAGTTCACATCCCAGTTTTGGAGGGTTGTGAAGAAGAAGTCAGGCACACAGGTTGACTTGAGCACAATGTTTCATCCTCAGACCGAGTGGGAGATGCGGAGCAGATATCCCCACTTACTTGAGACTCCAGGTATGTTTCTAGACCCGTTCAAGGACGAACGTTTGTTTAAGAGGGAGAGGATGTAACGACCCGGCCGGTAGTTCCGTGAGATTAGCCCCGTTTCACCCGTTTCTACTTTATAATATGTTTCTTAGCCTATTTATGTTGTGTTGGGTCGGTTGGTTCAAGTTCGGAGTGGTCGTGATGAGATCAGAGACACTTAGTCTCTTAAATTGGCTTAATAATTGGAAAAGTCAACGGGAGTTGACTTATTGGTAAACAACCTCAGAATGTAGGTTTTATGGCTCGAATAGCTTCGTTAGGTAATTTGGAACTTAGGAGTGTGTTCGGAATGAATATTTGATGTCCGGTGTAGAATTAGGCTTGAATTGGCGACTGTTAGTTGTTGGCGATTTTCGGTCGGCAGGGAAAAATAGGCTATCGGGGTTGGAATGGAATTCCGGAAGTTGGAGCAGGTTCGTAATGTCATTTTGGATGTGTGCAAATTTTTAGGTCAATCGTATGTGTTTAGATGGTTTTTGCATCCTTGGTGAAATTTAGAAGTTTCAAAGTTCATAGGCTTGAATTTGATGTGATTTTGGTGTTTATGCGTTGTTTTTGGTGTTTCGAAGGCTCAACTAAGTTTGAATGAGGTTATGGGATGTGTTGGTATGTTTGGTTGGGTTCCCGAGGGGGCTAGAGACGTACTTCGGATGGTTAACGGAGGTTTGGGCTTGTAATTTTGCAGCAAAGCTGCTGTTGGTGCCATTTTACTGGTGTGACCGCACCTGCGGATGGGGAACCGCAAGTGCGGGCCCGCAGAAGGGGAAAGGAATCCGCAGATGCAGAATTTGGACAGCTTAGTGAGGGACCGCAGATGCGGACGTTGTACCGCACCTGCAGAGTCGTAGGTGCTGAAATGGAGTCGCAGGTGCAGATATTGGACTTTAAGTGATTTTTCGCAGGTGCTCACCTGGGACCGCTAGTGCGAAAAATCTTCTGCAGGTGCGGATTAACTGGCACGAAGTATAAATACGTGCCTTTGCAAAATTGGCATTTCTCATCACTTTTGCATGCGTGTTCAGTCATTCTAAGAGAAATTTGGAGGAGGATTTTGAGGGTCTTCAGTGGAGGTAAGTTTCTCGGACATATCGCGTTCACGTATAATCCTTCGCGTTCGCGTAGAGTAAAATACTCCTCTTCCCAGTTCCCCCTTTGCGATACCTGTATTGTCTTCGCGATTGTGAAGTACCTTATACCACAAACCAGCAGAAGCTCAAAAAATAAGATTTTTCTAAGCTTAAACCATCAGTAGCATATTCAAAATTAACCCGAGCCTTCGGGGCTCCAAATCAGACATGCACACAAGTCCAAAAATATCACACGAACTTGCTTGTGCGATCAAATAGCCAAAATGAAACCTAGAAATATGAATCGGACACCAAAATCAAATGAAATATTCACGAAATTTTAGAATTGCGATTTTAGCAACCGGGCGTCCGGATCATGTCAAACGAACTTCGTTTATCACCAAATTTGACAAACAAGTCATAAATATAGTAATGAACCTATACCAAGATCTGGAACCGAAATACGAACCCAGTATCACCAAAGTCAAACATTTGTCAAACATTTTAAGTCAATATGCCTTAAAACTAAAATGTTTCAACAAAATAAGAAAACTCAATCTAGGGACCTCAAAATTCGATTCTGGGCATACACCCAACTCCCAAATCATGATACAGACCCACTGCGACCGTCAAAACATTTATCCGGGTCCTTTTGCTCAGAACGTTGACCGAAGTCAGCTCAAATACATTTTAAATGCAAAATCTCATATTTTATAAATTTTTAACATAATAGATTTTCAGAAAAACCTAGACTGCCGCACACAAATCGATGAAGGCTTGTTTACTGTGAAAATGGTAATTACAATTATATTTGATTTCGTGGTTCTAAAAATATGTGATCTATTTTAGTACTAGTTGTTAGGCAATTGATAGTAAACATAAGCAAGGAAAGTGTGATAATAACAAAGGAAAGTAGTGATATTCAGACCCAGTTATTGAGAGACAGGGTCTCGAGTTGGTCAAAACAGGGCCTCGAGTTCGAACTCGAGTGCTCGACAGAGGGCGACCGATGAAGATATAAAAGTATTGAGGGCCTCAAAGATGTCCTCTTTGTGATCAACAATGAGCAATAAGTGAAGAAAAATTAATGAACACAATAAATAGAGAGCAATAAATCAATGGAACGATTGTAGAGAATGTTTGAGTTAGAGTGTAGAGAATGTTCTTGTTCTTGTATTGAAAAAAATGACAAGGGTCCCCTTCATATAGGAGGAGTAATCCCAACATGGTACATGTATAATTATTACAACGAAAAATAGCTGTTACAACTGTTTAATGGTCCGATATGGACTTGTACTATCTTTGCAGGCGTTGTCAGCTATAACCACATGCCCTTGGGAATTTCCCGCCTTCTTATGATGGTCTTCGATCTTTACCCTGCCTCGAGGCATATCGATCCCTCGGAATACTTCCTCGATGAATGCACCTCAGGGTTGAACTTCAGATTCTGCTCTGATACAATCGATGTCGAGGCTCAGAATGTTGTAGAAGCCTTAAAATCGGCCATCCCCGGTTTTACCGTATACAGATATTCCCCGCGTTTCTTGGAATGAGATGACAAGAAAGGATTTGAATTCACCAACTTTTCAATACCTCCATCATTCTGTCAGCCATGTCATGTAAGTGACTGATGCGATAGGAGAGATGCCCCAAAGCCATATTTACACAGTTCTTGAAAAGACTTGAATTGATTACGGCGGTTGGCTGTCTTTTGGCTTTCCCAAACACGAACGGTTGGCCCCGGTAAGTACTCCTTCTTCTGCCCCTTATCTTTCATTAATTCTTCTAACCTTTGAAAAGGGATCTCATTATATCTTTCTTCTATCATTTTCTCAATCAGCTTTCTCTCATTTCCTTTGAAATCTTTCAGCAAGAATGATGAAGGCCTCCAAAACTATTCCCCGAGATGATAAAGCTTTCTCATCTTCACATTCCTCTAAGGGTAAGGCAACAGCTCCCCCATGTCTGGAAGAATGCATCCGTAGGACCCTGCAAAACAACCTTTGATTTTAAGGTTGACAAACCTTCTTCGAAGCCAGGACGATGTGAACCCATGTCCCGGTATATTAGCCTAATAAAAAACATCGAGAAGGTGAAGGTTGACTGCCGATGGGGAGATGCGGTGCAAGTGGAGATTCCCTCTCGAGAGGAAGACATAACACCGCATAAAGCCGTCTTCCTTAGTGTACACACCTATCCATTTACCCTAGGCCCGGTAGAGTTGTCCTCGCCGTCGATAGACCCCGTGGTTCTCGATTTCTGCAACCGATATCAAGTGATGCTCGTCCAGATTCATCCATCATTTTGGCGTACTGCTTACTTGATTAGGAATTTTCCAAATATGGTCGAGGGGATGCATTTTACCCTTGACTACCTAATTAGAATATACAATCCTCGAATTTAGCGGGGCGGTCTAATTAAGCTTCAACATCAGGCCACAAAGGTTTTCTTTGCTTGTACCGATAAAGGCAAGGACATAGAGTGGATGAGCCGCTTTGTTCGAGTTAGGACCTCGGATTTGATTCCAGACGAAAGGATGCCATTCCTTGAGGAATAGATATGAATCGTAAGTTAATACTTTAATTGAGCTTTTTTCATGTTCCCTCATACCAACTTCCCCTTGAACTAACTCCCTTTGATGATGCAGTTGTTGCGGGGAATCCGGATATGGTTAAGGATCTCTTAGGCTAGATTCGCCAGCTTGGTTCGACTTGCCTGTATGCTGAGCGCGTATGGCGCGACCTGTCCAAGGGCCGATGGGAAGATAAAAATCATGGTGGGGCCTTCCCTCTTTCAATCCTGAGTTCTTTAAAAGAGATATCCCCTGAATGTATTCTAACATCTCGTGTTTATGTTTTGTGCATATGGAGGCCTAGGGGAGGCCTCTTTGATGAGAGAAGCACCTCCTGGGGAAGCCGATATCCCAAAACCAAATGAGGAGAAGAAGAGAAATAGGAAATCACCGACTGATTCCTTAAAGCCAAAGAGGGCTAGAGTGCAACATTATAAGGCTGGCTCCGCGGCCTGAAACGAGAAAAATGATTCCCCGATAACGCCCATGGGAAGTGTAAGCGTAACTACTTCGACTTTTTCTGAGCCAATGACTGTTGAGCCGAGGGCTTCTAAACCAAAAGTTGATGATGCCATCCCGCCTCGGGCCGAAGAGTTTTAGAGGGTAGGTTAGATGATGTCCCTGAGCCGGTTGATAGTTAAGATACTCCCCGGGCCGAAGGGCACTCGGTAGATGAGTTAAGGGAGTCTAGTTGTGAGCCACAGGCCCTGATCGATCTAACCGGGGGTATTGATGTAGGAGATTCTCCACCGGTTCCAACATTTTCCCCGAGCGAGATACATGATGCCCATAATATAGAATCTTCTGAAGCAAGGGAGCCTCTCGGAGGGAAAGAAGTAATTGAAGGGCTCCTTATTATGGCTGAGAAGAATCCCGAACTTAACGCCTCACTCATTTTCGAGGAAGCCGAGAGGCTCTACAAACAGGTAATTATTTTGTCGACTTCTTCGAGCTTTGATCATTGTTTCTCTGACTCTCCTTCCTTTATGCTTTCAAGCGAAAGTTTTTTATAATCAGACCATTGCCAAGCTTCAGGCTGAGTTGACCCATTATGAGGGGGAGTGTAGGAGGTTTTCATCGGAGGCGGACGAGCTCAGGCTCTTTTTTCCAAAAGGGAGGAAGACAAGCTTGACCTCCAAGCTCGTTTAGAAACAGTATCTCGAGAAAAGAGATATCTTGATGAGAATGTAACACAGTCTTCGTATGTTTTGTTTTTGTTCTTGCCCGATCTCAGCGCTTAACACTTTCAGGCTGATCTTTGCAGCTTAAGAAGAAAGATGCCCTGATGGGAGAAGGGTTCCGATCCAGGAAAGCTCAGATCCTTGGACATAAGCAGCGTGTGCAGGAGATAACATCTGAGGGAGATACCCTCCAAGGGAAGTTATGTAAGTACAAGGACCTCTATGCTGAATCAGTCATCGCTCTATCTTCAATTAAGGCTGAAGCCGACACGCTCATAACCTCGTATAAAGATGATGCTGATGTTGCAAATGCCCAGGCTAGGAAAGCATCTGAGGAGGCTGAGCTTGAACTTGCTCAAGCCCTGGATCATGCCTGATTAAAGTCTCGAAGGTAGGCTCTCTAGGATATACATGTAGGGAGCCTTTTTGTCTCCTGATACCGAGAGGGTGAAGACTCTAGAAGAGGAATCTGTGGCCCTGCTTGCTTTCAAAGATGATTCGAGCAGTGGCTCGAAAGATGATGAAGATGAAGGCAAGGTCCCCGAGGGGGAAGAGGTCGTTGATGTCCTGGGGGACAAGGGACAATCCACTGAAGGCATAACCCCCGAGGGAGCCTTCAAAGGCACACCCCAGCGGTAGATTAGGTTTTTATTTGTTCTTTTTCCCTGTGCTAGGGCTCCGACTTTGAGCTTTGTAAATATGATTTGTGAACCTTTACCATATATAAAAGGCATTTCGTTACTCCTTGTTTTTTCATGGTTTCTTGGAATAGATTTGGATGCTTGTTGATGATTAGTCCGATGGGTTGGAATTCGAGGTAAAAAACCCTTAGGTTTATAAATTAGCCTTGAGACTTTTTAGGCTTCCCCGTCAGCTCTTACGCATTGGCCCTTAGGCGCGTTAGACTTGCCCGTAGGCTCTTACGCGTTGGTCCTTCGGCACTCTTTTAGTTAACCGTTTAGGGCTCAGTCTTCGAGTCGGGTTTTGACTCAAGCTCATCGACCTTTAGGTTTTTTAAATCGGCCCTGAGGCTCATTAGGTTGTCCCTTAGGCTCTTACGCATTGGGTCGGTACGGCCTTTAATAAGGCTGGCGCTTTGGCTCTTACGCATTGGGTCGGTACAACCTTTAATATAGCTAATGCTTAGGCTCTTACGCATTGGGCGGTACGACCTTTAATATGGCTATAGTGTTCCCTCATTAAAGACTTTTTGAAGTTTTTGTGTTTTTTCGACTCTTCGACAGCTCAAAAAAACCTCGATTATGAGTCGTTATGTGATGATAAGCGAGCACCTCGGAAGGCTCCGCTCAATGGCTAAATTTTTGAAGCCTTTTCATTGTCGGAGCTGATATGATCGAAGCTCTTTTGTTTATGTCGAGGGTAGCCTGGTTATCCAGTTATTTTCGAAGTATTTTTAGAAGTTATTGGAGGCCTGTGATTTTATGGCTACGGTCGGACGTCTCCGAGCTGAGTTGGATTGGGTGGAGCCTTATGACTGTAGTCATTGTATTTGGCCGTAGCAGTTTAGTCCCATAGTGAGGTAGCCTCGACATCTATATCGAGGGTATGCCTTTTTAGTGGTCTTACAAGTTTGAATATATAGCCTTGACTTTGATATCGGGATTATGCATTTTTAAGGTCTTACAAATTTGTACATGCCTTGCTGAGGTCTTAGATGTTTGTACATGCCTTGCTTGAGGTCTTACAGGTTTGATATTGCCTTATTGAGGGTTTATGGGCTCGAAGTTGCCGGCCCTGAGGTCTTATTGTTCCGAGTTTTTGATGGATCAATGGGGTGACTGTCGATGACTATCCCCAGGACATCGAATGCTTTTGGTTCTAGAGCCGTTCCTTGTGAAAATATCATTTTTTTTTATGTTGCCTCATTGAGGTCATATAAACTTGATGTTGCCTCATGGAGGTCTTACATTGTTGATATTTCCTCGTGGAGGGCTTACATTGTTGATATTGCCTCATGGAGGGCTTACATTGGTGCCTCATGGAGGGCTTACAAACTCGATGTTTCCTGATTGAGGTCTTACAATTTCATGTTTGATAGCTCGATGAGCCGACTTTTTAGGACAGTCCCCGAGTCGGGGTTATGCCTTTTTTAAGGTCTTACAAATTTGATATCGCCTCATTGAGGGCATATGAATTTGAACATGCCTCGTTGAGGTCTTACAAATGCGATATTGCCTCATTGATGGCTTATGAGCTCAATGTTGCCGGCCCTGAGGTCTTACGGCTTCGATTTTTTGATGTCAGTCCCCTAGTGTTCGGGAAATTTCTGATGATAAAATACTCTCCTTCGATTACTTGGTACAAGTATACATGTTTTCTCCATCGAGGGTTCGTTTTTTCTATGTGGACACGGTTCATTCGACCGTTTTGTCCGATACATCATTCTTCTGTGGAGACCCTCTTCGGCATATTTTAATTTCTTCGAGGAGGTGATCTCCCGGGGGGATGCCCCTCGGTATTTGAGGTTGATTGAAGAGAAGCCTTGAATACTTGTTGAGTTCTCCTTAGGTAGCATATAGATGTTTCCTCGTTAAAAAACTTGATGCTAAAACCCTAGTGGGATAAAACCCGACCAAAGGAAAATAGTATAACACATGCTTTAAAACCTAAGGTCTTCAAGTTGAAGGGTGTTGTGGTGTCTTCCATCGAACACCTGTAAAAAATTAGTGTGAAGCACAAAATGAAAAGGGAGAAGGTTATACCTTAGCAATAATAGCATTTGAGCATTGATATGTTCCTATTGTTCGGAAGTTGCTCACCTTCTATGGTGCCGAGTTTGTAGGACCCTTTTTCAATTAATCTCAGGATGCAGTACATTCCTTCCCAGCTCGGGCCTAGCTTCCCTAAATTATTGTTTCGAGTGTTTACGATGAATTTCCTTAGGACTAAGTTCCCGACTCCAAAATGTAGAAGGTTTGTTCTCCTGTTATAGTATCTTTCGATCCTTTGTTTTTGGGCGGCCATCCGGAGCAGTGAAGCTTCTCGCTTTTCATCTAAAAGTTCGAGGGCTATAGTCATGGACTCATTGTTTGAGTCCTCGTTGGCATGTCGGAATCTGGCGCTTGGCTCTCCGACCTCGACCGGTATCAAAGCCTCTGACCCATATACCAAAGAGAACAATGTCTCTCCTATGCTCGAGTTAGAGGTTTTCCAATATGCCCATAACACCTCGGGTAGAATTTCCCTCCATTTTCCTTTCGCATTTTCTAACTTGTTTTTCAAGTTTTGAATGATGGTCTTGTTTGTGGATTCGGCCTGACCATTTGCACATGGGTGGTAGGGCGTTGATAGGATTCTTTTGATTTTGTGATCCTACAAAAACTTTGTTACTTTTCCTCCAATGAACTGCTTCCCGTTATCACACGTTATCTCGGAGGGGATCCCGAATCGGCACATGATGTGATCCCAGATGAAGTTGATGAATTCTTTTTCTCTTATCTTCTCGTAGGCATGTGCTTCCACCTATTTTGATAAGTAGTTAGTCATAAATAGAATAAATCTAGCTTTACCTGGCGCCGTTGGTAGGGGACCGACGATGTCCATTCCCCATTTCATGAACGGCCATGGTGATAAGACTGAATGTAGCTATTCACCGGGTTGGTGGATCATTGGTGAAAATCTTTCACACATGTCGCATTTTTGGACGAAATATTTGGTGTCCCTTTCCATGATGTCGCAATAGTAACATGATCTGATCACCTTTCAAATTAAAGAATCGGCACCAGTGTGATTTTCGCAGGTGCCCTCGTGGATTTCTCGGAGCACATAACCAGTGTCTCCCGGTCCCAAGCATACTGCTAGGGGCCCATCGAAGGTTCTTATGTATAGATTTCCATTCTCGTCGAGTGAAAATTGACCTGCTTTGGTCGGAAGGGCCGTTGTTTCTTTTGGGTCAGTGGGTAGCTTCCCACTTCCCAAATAATAGATGTACTTATATCTCTAATCCCATGTTAGGCTAGTGGAGTTGATTTCAGCATGGCTTTCTTTAATCAGCGATTTGGATAGCTGAACAACAGCTCCGGGGAGTATATAATCTTCCTCGACGGAGTATCCTAGGTTTTCGAGTGCATCGGCCTCGCTGTTTTGGTCTCGAGGTATGTGGACCAAAGTCCATTCTTTGAAGTGATGCAAAGTGACTTGAAATTTGTCTAGGTATCGTTGCATCCTGTCCTCTCGAACCTCGAAGCTCCCATTTGCCTGATTTACTACCAGAAGGGAATCACTTTTGCTCCTAGGCATTTGGCCAATTCCATACCCCTGATGATGTGCCTGTTTTTAGTAAAAGTTCTTTTTCTACCTCGGGCACAAGGGCGGGCTTAAAGTCGGACACAAAGTCCGCCAAATTTTGGACTTGATAGCCGTTCGGGGCTGATATTCGATATCATATCCCCCGAGTTTGATGGCCCATTTGGCCAGTGGGCCTGATAATTCGAGTTTATGTAATATATTTCGAAGAGGATATGTCGTAAAACACATGTACGGTGATATTGAAAATAAGGCATCAATTTTCGAGATGGACTTATTAATGCAAGAGCTAATTTTTCTAAGTGTGACCTGGTTTCAGCATTTCCCATGGTTCAAGTCACATAGTAGATAGGGAATTGCGTACCTTTCTCGTCTCAAACCAACACACCACTTATCTCTACCTCGGACGCTGCTAAGTACAAGTATAGTGTTTCGTCCTCCTTGGGGTGTGGAGGAAAGGTGGTCTTGAGAGATACTGATTTAACTCCTCCAAGGCGTGATGGCACTCCGAAGTCCATTCAATGTTTTTTTCTTTTTGAGTAGGGAGAAAAAGTGATGGCTCCGATCTGATGACCTCGAGATGAATCGACCTAACACCGCTATCCGCCTGGTCAGTCGCTGTACAGCCTTCACATTGTTTACCAACGTGATTTCTTCGATGGCCTTGGTTTTGTTGAGGTTGATTTCAATCCCCCTGTTTGATACCATGAAGCCTAAAAATATGCCCGAACCTATGCCGAAGGCACATTTCTCGGGGTTGAGCTTCATGTTGTAGCTTCTAAGGATGTCGAGAATTTCTTGCAAATGAGTCAAATGATCCCATGTGCGCATGGACTTAACTAGCATGTCATCAATGTAAACTTCCATGTATTTTCCTATTTGATGTTCGAACATCTTATTAGCTAAGAGTAGGTACGTGGCCCCTGCATTTTTTAGCCCGAAGGACATTACATTGTAGCAGTATGTGCCATACTTCGTGATGAACGAAGTTTTTCCTCTATGCTCGAGGTTCATTTGAATTTGACTATACCCGGAGTAGGTGTCGATAAAGGTGAGGATCTCGTGGCCAGTCGTGCCATCAATCAAGCGATCGATGTTGGGCAATGTGAATGAATATTTAGGGCATGCTTTATTTAAGTCTTTTGTAAAGACCCGTACCATTTTCTCGTTTTAAAATACTGCCCGAATGAGTCCCCAAGTTATTTTTGTTGTGGAAATTTTTAAAACGGACCTAAATTGAGTAAAAAGTACCCCGAGACTTAAAGATTAAAATTTTCCAGAAAATAGGTGTTATGCGACGCACTATGCGATCGCATAAAGTGTGTTCGTACCGCATAATGGCCACATACACGGGCAGATCACTGCCCCGTTTGAGGTCAACTGTGCGGTCCAATATGCGATCGCATTTCAGTTATGCGGACTGCATAGCTGTCGCATTGTTGCCTTTGGTTTTGAGAGGGAAGTCATTCGATCGCATAACGTGTATGCGGACAGCACAATGGTCGTATACCTGGGCATTGTCTTTCGAATTTTGGCCCATATTGAGGGCCATTATGCGGCCGGTTCTGCGGACTGCATGTCAGGAATGCGATCTCATTCCCGACCGTATTCTTGTGTCGGGCTTCTATTTTTCTAATTTTAACACCCGACCCCAGTTTATTAAAAACACCCCTCCCCTTTATTTTTAACGATTTTTCTGGGATATTAGAGAGAGGAAAGAGTGGGTTCTAGATAGACAAAGTCCCAACTTCATCAAATTGGTCTTCCTTCATCACTCAAGCTTGGAACTAATCAAGTAGAACACAAATTTCTTCACTCTAAGAGGTAAGCTTCCACCCCATTAACCCTAAATTTCCAGATTTTGTTAAAATGAAACATGGGTAGGATAGTTCATAAAGACGGGGTTAAGAACCTTGCATGAATGTACCCAATCTACCATAATCTAGTTAAGGAAAATAGGTTGGGGTAATCTTTCACAAAAGAAGGGTTATTTAATCTAAAAATAACACCTAGTGTTTGATAGAAAGCTCAAATGAGTTCAAGACATGTTCATGATTCCTAATTCTAAGTTTAAACGTGCCTCATTATGAATTAGATTGAAGGTGCTAGAAGGCCCGGTGATTTGAGATAGAAATTAAGGGAAAATCCCGATTCGAGGTATGTATGGCTAACTTTAACCTTCGTAGAATCCTCTTGTTGGGTCCAAGTATTTTGTATGTGTACCTTGTTTGGAAATATGTGAATTGATTGTTCAGACGTGTTGAGGCGTGAGATTCTATTCTCTTATTTTCCTGGTTGATTGTCATGCTACTGTGCTGTATGAAGTTGTGAAAGGTGTTTGATGTGTAATAAACGAAAGATTGATAATGTGCTCAAATGTGGAAATGTGTAAAATAGTTGAAAGCCATATGTGGAAAGTACTGAAAAAGAGTATTGTGAAAAAATGTAACTAAATTGGGCGATTGTGGCAACAACATGTTCATGAAATTAATTATTGATGAGAGTTATGGTGCCTTGGGCCCAAATACATAAAGTGTTGATATGAACTTGTATTCCTTGAAGTGATGATTCTTGTGATGAAATTCTTTGTGGTTGTTGTTATGAAATTTGATTGTCAGGTGGGATCGGGTTGCACGCCGCAACACAGAGCAATATGCTTGATAAGGTGTGAGGCAATAAGGGTGGCCGAGGTAATAAGGATGGAATGTGATCATTATCACTATCGAAGTGAAAAGTCGGAGAAACTCTTGAATATGGTGATGTCGAAAGGGAAAAAGGAGAGATTGTGAAACTTGTTGATTTTGGTTGTTTCTTTCCACGTGCATTGATTGATTGGTTATATTACTGTCTCTTAATTGTGTATTGTTTGATTGTACTTGGGATAAAGTTTGTTCATACATACTAGTACTATTCCACAGTACTAATGTCCCTTTTGTCGGTGGCGCTACATCTTTTTATATGGATGTAGGTGGGTCCATAGCAGGTTGCTCAGCTCGCCGTTAGTGGTGCTTTCTCCTCATCCTTTCTCAGCTGTACTGGTGAGCCCCACTTCGTCTCGGGGCCACGTGTAGTTCATGCCATCTCCTTTTGAGTATATTATGTATTGGAAGGTATAGTCGGGGCCTTGTTGCCGGCCAGTATTGTATAACTCCTAGTACTCTTAGAGGCTCCGTAGACACTATGCGGGTGTATATATATATATATATTTTTTGGGCAGTGGTTGTATTTTCTCATAATCGGGGTCCGTATTGGGAAATGTTGTATCTATTATGTATGTTTTGGGAAATGTAGTATAATAATGTAAAATGAGGAAAAGAAAAATTGGATTTATTGTTGTAATCGCACATTTTTAAGTTTATCCCACTGCTTCACATAAATAATGGATGATATAAACACGGGGTAATGCATTGGGTAGGAAAGGCAAAGCAGGTTTGCTTGACCGGGGTCACCCGGTTGAGTGCCAGTCGCGTCGCTCGATTTTGGGGCGTGCCATCTTTATAATCTATGCACATTCTTAATTTGATCCCCTTTTTGGGAACAACTACTACATTAGCCAACCATTCGAGATATTTTACTTCCCTGATGGACCATAATTTGAGGAGTTGGAATATATGGGCACCGGTGCCATACCGTGTACTGTGAACATTTCCTTTGCCGCGTGTTGCTCTCCATACACCATTTTTATGCTATATTTAGTTGGGAATATCAACATCTGATGGAGAGTCGATGGTACCACCCTCATGCTGTGTATCAATGTCCTTCCAAGCAGGGCGTTGTATCTCGTGTTACCCTCGATAACATGAAACTTATTATCCTAAAATGTACCAGACACATTGTCTGGGAGGGTGATTTCCCCCTTCATCGATTCCCTCTTCATGTTAAACCCATTGAGGGCTCGAGAATCGGGTATGATTTGGTCGAGAAATTCGAGCTACTCCACTACCCCCGATCCTATCATATTGGCCGAGCTACCTGGATCCACGAGCACATGTTTAATTTGAATATTATTTAAGAGAAAAGAAATTACCAGTGCATCATTATGTGGGTGGGACAAGGCTTTAATAGCTTCTTCTCTGAACACAACAGTTCCCTCAAGTATATAACTTTGAGTTCGCTCTTCCGTTGTGACGGACACTTTGGCTCGTTTGAACATGGGTCCTCACGGGACATTGGTTTCTCCAATAATCACGTGAATGGTGTGCTGGGGTTCTTCTGACCCATTCTTCCTACTTGATTCTCTTTCTCGGAAGTGGTTCTTTGCTCGATCATCAAGAAATTCTTGAAGATGCCCTTTGTTGATCAATTAGGTTGCTTTTCGAGCGGGAGTTCTCAGCGCTTCTTGTCGGTCTTCTATGTGCGCACTTCCATCTGTATAGGAACTTATATTGACATGTAGAGCGTTGGGTGAGCCCTCGTTAACGGGGATTTGTACTTGTGCCCCTCCAAGGTTTTGCAGTGGTACACCGGTGCCTGAGGCAGCTGCACCGTTCTCTTTATGAATTTCAATGCCGTTGTTTTCATGTGCATTCACCGAGGTAGACATTTTGACCTGAAACCAAAGATTCTTGGGTGAGAAAAAGTTTGAAGTTGACCCAGAACTGGGTTGTATGAAGTTGACCCAGAATAATCTTGACCTTATCCAAGGCACTGTACCAAATCTGTACCTAACAACCGAGCCTCCCCCGGCTCGAATCATCCAACTGCCGATCGGCACCGCCTCCCGTATAGTGCCTCATAGGGAGAAATTTGAATGCTCGACTAGTAACTATTGTTTTAGGCAAACTCCGTAAGTGGAAAGAATTCATTCTACCAACCTCTAATGTCTATAACACAACCACGGAGCATATCCTACAATATCTAAATAGTGTGCTCGAACTATCTGTCCGCCTGAGGATGAAATATTGTGCTCAACTCAACCCGCGTTCCCAACTCACATTGTAATGCTCTCCAAAAGTGCAAGGTGAATTGTGTACCTCGATTAGAAATTATAGACACGGGCACACCACGAAGATAGATGATCTCACGGATGTAGATCTCAACTAACCGCTCTGAAGAATAGGTAACTGCCACAGAATGAGATGTGCTGACTTGGTCAGCCTGTCCATGATAACCCATACTATATCAAACTTCCTCTGAGTCCGTGGGAGTCCAACAAAAAAATCCATAGTGATACGCTCCCCCTTCCAATTAGGAATCTCTAACTTCTGAAGCAAACCACCAGGTCTCTGATGCTCACGGTTTACTTGCTGACAATTTAGACACCGAGCTACATAAGCAACTATGTCCTTCTTCATCCTTCTCCACCAATAATGCTGCTACAAGTCTTGATACATCTTGGCGGCACCTGGATGAATAGAATACCGGGAGTTGTGGTCCTCCTCAAGAATCAACTCACGAAGTCCGTCTACATTTGCACACAAATACAACCCTGCATCCTCAATGCTCAATCATCTCAAACAGTAACCTTCTTGGCACCACCATGCCGCACTATGTCTCTAAGAACAAGAAAATAAGGTCATCATACTTTTGCTCCCTGAAATGTTCAAACAAGGAAGATCGAGCGACTTTACAAGCTAGAACACGACTAGGCTCTGAAACATCCAGCCTCACGACTGATTGGCCAAAGCATGAACATCTGATGCAAGTGGTCTATCACCGACTGGAATGTATTCAAGGTTTCCCATACTCGTTGCCTTCCTACTCCAGGCGTCTTCCACCATATTGGCCTTCCCATGATAATACAAGATAGTGATATCATTAACTTTCAATAGATCTAACCACCTCCTCTGCCTCAAATTAAGATACTTTTGTTTGAAAAAATACTGAAGGCTCCAATGATCCGTGAAAACCTCGCACGACACAACGTAAAGATAGTGCCTCCAAATCTTCAGCGCATGAATAATGGCTGCCAGCTCCAAGTCATGGACAGGGTAATTATTCTCATGAACCTTCAATTGCCGCGACACATATGCAATCACATTGCAATCCTTCATCGATACTGCATCGAGCCCAACACGAGATGTATCACAATATACTGTATAAGATCCTAAATCTATGGGCAACACCAACACTGGTGCCGTAGTCAAATAATTCTAGAGCAGTCTGAACGGGGCATCCTTCTGGGTCAACCTGGTCAATGGGGCAAACCCCTCCACAAATTGACGGTAATAACATGCCAAACCCAAGAAACTCCGGATCTCCGTGGCTGAAATTGGTCTAGGTGAGTTCTGAACTGCCTCAATCTTCCTAGGATCCACCTGAATTCCCTTTGCCGATATGACATTCCTTAACAAAGAGACTGAATCTAACAAAAACTCGCACTTTGAAAACTTGTTATATAGATGGCTATCCCTCAGGGTCTGAAGTACAATCTGAAGAAGATGCTCGTGCTCCTCTCGAATGCGGTTGTAGATCAAGGTATCGTCAATAAACACAATCACAAAGGAATGAAGATAGGTCTTGAACACCCGGTTCATCAAAACCATAAATGTTGTTGGTGCATTCTTCAACCCAAAGGACATAATTAGAAACACATAATGCTCGCACCGAGTCCGAAAAGATGTCTTAGGGACATCAGATGCCTTAATCCTCAACTTATGGTAGCTAGACATCAAATTAATCTTCTAAAACACCTTAGCACCTTGAAGTTGATCAAATAAGTCATCCATCCTCGGCAATGGATACTTGTTCTTTATGGTTACTTTGTTCAACTGCCGATAATCTATGCACATCCTCGTCGATCCATCCTTCTTCTTCACAAACAACACATGCGCACCCCAGGGCGAGACACTACGCTTAATGAAGCCCTTATCATGTAAGTTTTGCAACTGCTCCTTTAATTCATTCAACTCTGGTGGGGCTATACGGTATGGCGAAATAGAATTGGGCTAGATGCCCAGAGCCACGTCAATACAGAAGTCAATAACTCTTGCGAGTGGTATCCTCAGCATATATGTAAGAAACACCTCTAGAAACTCACGAACAACTATGTTGGGCCTTCACATAAGAGATAACCCTGCTGGTAGAAGGGCCATAAGTCCTCTTCGACTCTAATCGAGGTATCCCCAACAAGGCTAAAGTCACAGTCTTGGCGTGACAATCCAATATAGCATGATAAGGTGTTACGACCCAAAACCCATCGTGATTGCGCCTATCGTGGACCTAGGCAAGCTACTACTTAACCATTTTGACGTAGTGAAAAATCTAAAAATTTTAAGAAAATCAGTTAATATTTATGAAAGCTTTTGAAAGCAACAAAAATAAATCCACAACGTAATACAAATCTCTCCCAAAGCTGGGGCGTCACTAAATACATGGGCATTTATACCAGAAACAATCTACTACAATGTTAAAGAAATAAGAACTGAAATGGAAATAAAGATAATGAAGGAGAGTCAAGGCATGCGAACGCCATACAGCTACCTCGATAGTCTCCAGGATCAGTTGCTCAAATATCAACACCCGCTATGACCGGGAACACCAGGATCTGCACACGAAGTGCGGGATGTAGCGTGAGAACAACCAACTCACTAAGTAACAATACTAAATAAGGACTGAAGATAGTGATGAGTTACACTATTATAGTTCATTTCTAGTATTTTCAATAGCGAAAAAAGGCATGTTCTCGATTCCAGCAAATTAAGTGAAATCAGTTACAAAGCCAAAATCAAGTAAAAACCGGATCATATCTTTCAGAAGTTCAAACATTGATATATGGAAGTTATATACAACAAAAATGAAAGAAAATACAGCCTCTCAGGGGAAAAATCACTCGGACTGTCAAGACCCATACCAATCGGCCGCGACGAGCACCCTGTACGTTACTCAACTGAGTACCAACGTAACGTATCTTTCATACCATGCTATCATAAGTAAATGAGACAGAAAGGTTGTTGTAGGATAACTAGAATAGTCACGTAATACCAACTTATACATAAGAGATACGTGCCTATAAGACCACAATGATCACTCGTACACTAAACATAGGCCGGCAATGCCATACATATATACGCTTCTATAATGTCATCTGGTCATGGGTCAATGTACATGTATAAATGAATGCAATGCATGAGAAGTACGTCAATAAAATTACTTGGAACGTCATAAGACCATTATGCATTTGATTAATATCATGAAATAAACATTTACAACTTACGTATTTTTCTGAGACCCATGAACAAAACATGTAATAATAAGACACATCGGAATTCAAAAACATAGGAACCTCTAATACTTCTATGAATAGAGTCATTTATGGACGTTATGCATTTGCTCGTTCGTTTGTGTAGTATAGATCAAGAAAAAAGGAAAGAAGGGATAGACTTAACATACCTGAGTCGATTCACTTGCCAATCCCTCTAACACACGTCAATTGTGACAACATGTAACGGCAGATCGAAGTAGGGAAAAATCTGTATGATATTCTTGAGAAAGATTGTACTGTGCTTTCTTAGAATTGCATCTCACGCATAATAGGATCTTCTATGAATTCTCACGTTACAATCATATAGGTTCTTCGATGAAATTTTCTTGCTAAAGAAGTCCTTTGTATTAGTGGGTGTGGGCCCCACTAATTTGATGACTTAGCCACTTAGTCTTCTAAAGGTTCCATGTTGCTATATGATTTAAGAGTCATATATTTGGCTTTCATTGGCTTCCAGGTTAGGGGCTTTAACTTATCCAAAGATTTTTAATTAATCTCCAACTAATCAG
Source organism: Nicotiana knightiana (assembly GCA_005239525.1). Lineage (NCBI taxonomy): Eukaryota > Viridiplantae > Streptophyta > Magnoliopsida > Solanales > Solanaceae > Nicotiana > Nicotiana knightiana. Next base: position 22,175 of record MDKJ01102732.1, read on the forward strand.
TAATTAACCAATTACCCGCGTAATTAAGAATTACTTTAAATTAATTAAAATACTACTCACTTTTAACATACCTTATACATCTCACTATCATGGTCATGTAGTAAATTGTATGGCACTAATCCATAAATACGGGGTATTGTAGCTTGAACCGTATTTTATCTCAAAATATCAAACTTTGATGAAATTCATTTTTTTTTATTTTCTTACCCTCTCACATTCAAGAATTTACTCGTCACTTGTTTGAAAGAGCATAATAGTTATAATCTCCAAATAATCTTGTCCTTGAACTGATGTCAATCATCTTACGATAAATTCAACGTACAATACTGCAGGGTATAACATCGTCGTAATAATACTGTGTAGCGTAACATCATCGTAATATAATACTACGGAGCGTAACATCGTCGTAATATAATACTACGGGGGGTAACATCATCGTAATATAATACTGCAGAGCATAGCATCTGTCATGACCCAAACCTATGGGCCTCAACGAGCACCCGGTACCTTACTCAACCGAGAACCAACATAACATATCTTTCTTATTGTACTTTCATTGGAAAATGGGCCGGCATGGGCTAACCAGAATGAACATAAGGGAATATTCATTATAGAACAACCCAACCTGACATAAAAACTTATACATGCGACATACGGGCCTATAAGGCCAACATGATAATTGGTAAACTCAAAACATAGGCCGGCAAGGCCATACAAGCATTCGTATACATGACATTTGTCTACAAGCCTCTAAGAGTACACACTTAGCATAAAGGTCGGGACAGGGCCCCGTCATACAAAATGTTATGAGTCTAAATCATACTAACCAAACAAGAAACTCCGAAGCAAATGGAGCGCACCAACATCTTCCGCTGAGCTGATAGCCTACTTGGAGGATTCTCGACCCGTCTATCGTGACCTGTGGGAATGAAATGTAGAGTCCCCAAGCAAAAGGGATGTCAGTATGAATAATGTACCGAATATGTAAGGCACATAAATAAGTATATAAAAGACATGGAAGAAACATGGCGTACATGACTTAACCTGTAAATCATGAAATATTTATAGTGTCATGCATACACGTATGAATGTCATGTGTTGCATAGGTACATGTGTTCATAACATCATCAAGCCTCTGATTAATATGTTAATAAAATCTCTTGGTACCTTATAAGACCATTATGCCTCTAATTAATATCATGAAATAAACTTTATCAACTTATGTATTTTGAGACCCATGAACAGATGATAGAATAATATGACACATGGGAGAATAAGACTATATACATCTCTATCATTTCTATGAATAGAGTAATTTATGGAAATTGTGCATTTGCTCGTTTTGCTTGTGTGGCATAGATCATGCCAAAAGAAAGAAGGGATACCCTTAACATACCTAAGCTAATTCTCTTGACAATCCCTCTAACACACATTAATTGCGACAAAACACGTGACAACAAGATCGGAGTAGGGCAAAAATCCGTATAATATTCTTGAGAAAGATTGCACTGTGCTATCTCAGAATTGCGTCTCACAATGTTGTACGAGATTTCATATGAATCCATTTGTGAATTCATTCATTTCAGCACATACATCTCCACAAAAATTATGTAGGAATAGGTCTTAAGATTTTTAGTTGAAATTTCACTTTGTGAATCCACAAAGCCATTTATGGCGTTGTTGAAGTTGAACGTTATATTTGTAATGAAGATTCAATATGCAAGAGAAGCTTAAAATTGATGTATGTTACATAGAGGATGTTGGAGTGTTGGAGTTGTGTAATGCCAATGAAAACATGGTTTGGCTATATGTAGTATAAATCCTTGTTTGTGGAATCCACAAAACAACTCTAATTAAATAAAGGATAACTAGGTGATGACTTAGCCAGAGATTTCCACCAAAATTTGCCACCTTTCTTTGTGACTTTAAGAGTCACCAATTTGGCCAAACTTGCTGCCACGTTGGGTCCTTTGAGGCTTATCCATCACGTTTTAATTAGTTACCAATTTCTTAATTAACTTGGTAATTTTCCACTAATTTATTAATTAATCAATTACCCACATAATTAAGAATTATCTCAAATTACTTAAAATACTACTCATTTTTAATATACTTTATACATCATTTTATCATGGTCATATGGTACCTTGTATGGCATTAGTCCATAAATACTGGATATTATAGTTCGGACCATATTTTATCCCAAATTGCCAAGCTTTGACAAAATCCATTTTCTTCGATTTGCTTACCTCTCACCTTCACGAATTTACTTATCACTTGTTTGAAATAACATAATACTTATAATCCCAAAATAATCTCATTCACGAACATATGTTGCTTAACTTACGACGAAACTTTAACGTACGAAAAATGCGGGATGTAACATCTTATTTTCGAGCTTATATCAATTTACTTATGGCGTACTTCGACGTACGAAAATATGGGGTGTAACATTATCCCCCCTCTGGAACATTCATCCTTGAATGTTGACTGATGCATTTATCATTCCCATAACCCATAACTCTTGCGAATACTTTAATACTTTTCTTTCCATTTAGGCAATTGTTCTTTGAATAAATTCAAAGTATTAGGTATTTTCCCCTATTAGTCCTCTTTCTCATAAAATGACATATGGTCCGAAATCTTTCCAATCTCGAAACTTTTGCTACCTCCTGTCATGCAGCCTGTATGACTCTGCCTTTGTAAGTGCACCTATGGGACTCTTCCCTCCTTTTTTCCTCTGGATTTTAGCCAATCTCTAGGCCTTACTTTGTAACCATATATAGAGCTTGATAAGACGTCCCTCTAGGCATGCATGGGTATATTGATGTTCTTCACTCGAGTACTTTGTTGAAGTTACGGCTATTGCTATATCTTATTTCATAGATCCTCCTATCGATTCGTATGACTTTACTGCATCTAAGTAGGTCATAATGTACCATAACACTTCTTTCGATTTATCATTACTGAGGTCTGCTACCAAACTCCAGGTTACGTTCGTTGCTTATCCTCTCTACATAAAGCTAAGATTTTTAATGCTTCATCATTACTGTTCATCATAAGAATGACGGCCTAATCTCACCTCATACTTTGTGACTTTTGTCTATCTATTGTTGATTCACCTTAATGTTGATCTATCATCTTCCATTCCTAACTTGATCTTTTATGTAACATTACCACTAGGGATCACGCCTCATTGGGGACATCTGGAGTAATTAGATTGATCCACTTAGGGCGATATTATACTTCCATAACCGTATTTTATAACATCCTAATATGACTCACCTCACATGGGTATTTTAATCTCGTACAATTCATGAAATCCTCTTTGATTCATTACTCAATCGAAGGCCCAAACATCATCCTTTATTTATCGCAATCACACCCTTATTTCGCTACCAAGGCAGCATTCCATCTCTTCTAAATGCTACTAGTCATAGACTCCTTTGAGCACATTCAGTCTATAATGAGCTTTATATAATTTACAGAACCCATAAGCTCTCTCTCATTTTTGTGGGCTTAATCTTGAGGTCTTATCCATTCTCTTCACTTTCTCACTGGCTCTTTCTTATAATTACTCTTGTCTTCTAGAACCTTGTCACTTTACCATATAATAGCTTGTGTCTCAAACTCTTCTTTACTTTCTTAATCAGGCTCTTCGATACCTAGAAACCATAGGCTGGAAGACTTGCCACTAATGAAAGTGCTATCCTTCCGGGATACTGAATCCTAGTGCTTCTAGCCTTCTATCCGAAGTATGAACTATTCACGATCTTCTGCATTTGAGTATCTTGTATGTTGTTCACCTTTACCTTACTTACCTTAAAATCTCGCATCATATCTTTTATCTCTTTCAGGACCTCCCTTCCACATAGATATAATTCACGTCTATAACTTGAAGTTCTATTATAATACTTACACCTCTGGTGCCTATATAATCTGATGGGAGCTCCATACTAAATTCTTATGAGGCTGCTATTTTTCTAACTGGCTTTATCGTAGAGCTGTTATAAAATATGGTTGTTGTATTATTCCTTTGGTACCTCTGATAATAAGAGTGATCCTGTAATGTTCTCAATAACGATTTCTATAATTTTCTAGGTCCAATAATCAGATTCCTAATTTACTTCGTTGATGTATCTCCTTAGTTTCCTCCTTTTTCTGATCAGCCTTTATGTAGGCTTAAGCTATATTCCAATCTGTGGCTCATGGCATTTAGTTATTACTTTGTCCTTTCATGGGCGCTATAGAATATCCATGATACCTTCATCTAACCATTCAATCCTTTGTCTTGACCTGGACTCAATTATTTCTTTTAACGTATCCCGGAGCCTTCTACGACTGTATAATTGTCAACATATATGCTGCATGGATAATGCTCCAAAATGTTATGTCCGTTCGTAACATAACTAACTGCATAGAATGTTGTTGTGAGACTGTTGCTACAAGACCATTTCCTTTTTTTAGATCATTGTGTGTAGGTTGAAGCCTTCTTTCTTATATCCTTAGATAGTCTTTATTTGTAGTATTTAAGGACCTTCTGATATTTGTAAAGCTGCGAGATTATTACATCGAATACTTGATAGAATGTTTGATGTTCTTCCTCGCCTATAATTATCTGCATTTCGTACCTCCACGCCCTTGTGCTTGTAGGGTTGCTCATGAACTGATATTTTGTCTATTTTCCCAACTACACTCTCCCTTATTTCCCTAACACTTATACGGTACATTTAACTACCCCAACTCCTATCAGAATATTTCTCAAGGATCACGATGTCATAACTGCGAGGATGAATTCCCCATATTGGTGTTCCCTATGTTTATCTTGCATGATCTATTGATTTGTCTGCATCCACTTGTCTAGCCATAACTAGGCTCTTCCTGAATCAACTACTAACTACTCATTGGCCCATTCTCATATCAATATTCCGTGTAATATTTCTTGGGTTATTTCCTTTGTCTTAACTTATGTCTCACACTGGCTCCTAATTAATCAATAACATCTCGGGAAGGAACCCTTACTTCCTTTCCTTGGCATCGTGTTTGCATAATGCTCTGGTATCGTAGCATATTTGTAAGCTTTGAATAAGTGCAATCTCATCCCTCTTTCATTTTATCGCATTCTTCCTTTACCATTCCATAATTAATAAAACCACTTAATTCTGACTTAATGCCAGATCACTCTATATTCCCTCCTTTAGGGATGTACAAATATTTAGCGCTGCAGATCTACCTATAGATTTTTTACCTCTTCATCATTGGCGTCTCCTCATATTATCGATGACCCTTACTCGCCTTGCGGCAATCCTTATGTACCAAGGATAACGAAATTACTTACTCGCGAGGGTGGCACTTAGTGTAAATAGCACACATAGTCCCTTAAGCTTAACTGTGCTCACCTTGCTTTCTTTAGGGAAGCGTCTTCCTAAATGACCATTTTCTGAATTTCTCATTAATGTTTTTCTGTTGTCCATTCTATTATCGCCGGAATGAAATCTGAAACTCTCATGATGCCGACTATTATTCAATAACTCAGTACCTAATTCACGTTTAGTTTATCTTGTTCAGCAGCCCATACTGATTTCTATTATTCTAGGTTGTAACTTTTCCTTCCGGTAGTTGCGTTTGAGTCACAAAATTATTTCTCGAAGTGAGGATATGACTTGTTTGCCTATACTCTTTTATGGTCTCAAGGCATGTTACCGCTTGTCGTTTCCTTTACTTGACTATAGACTTTGTAGTACTGTCATCTTTTTGACCTACTATTGTCACCCATGTATCACATCTTACTGTTAATGCTTCATTCGCTCTTTTCTTATTTCCTGCTAACATTTCTGCATATCACTTTATTCTGAAAACTTCAACAAGATATTCTTTTGCTTTTAGCTCCCCTTTGCTCCATCCACTAGCTCTTTAGGTTACCTAGAATTATTTCTCTACTAGGTATAGGAGTCATACTAAGATAATATTTATCCTTTCCAGGCTTCCAGTGCCTAACCCCAGCCGGGTCCTTATATCCGTCCATCTCTTATACTACTTCTGTTAGCCCCCATAGTGCATAAATGAGATGGGTGTGGCCAACTGTACATATCGTTGTTATTGTTGAAGGTAACTCAACATGATTATAACTCTCTTCCTGAGTGGTAAGTAACGATAATCTTCACTAGCTGAGTACCTCGTACCCTTCTTCACCTTGCTTCTTTCACTTCTTGAAACTTGTATTTCTCTTTTGAATCTCTCATCGTCTTTCACCATAAAGGTGGATAAATATTCTTGCCATAAGGTTCCTTATGCGGACGCTTACACGCCTTAGTATACACACGATCTGCTAAATACCTCGTATTTATGCATCATAAGCATGACGCAAAAGATGAGTTCCTATGACTCAACTTTTCCACAGCCGCATTGAATCTTTTATCAATCGTCTTTAAAATTGTAGGCATCATTGTATTACGAATAAGATAGAGTTTAGGAAATTGAGTTCTTACAGCTGAGCTCTACCACACGATTTAGAGTAAGAAGAAAGAGTGAAAGTCCTAAATGCCTTGTAGCCTCTTGCTTATAAGTGTGGTGTACGACATACCCAACAATAAGACTCTACTAGACACGGCTTGTAGACTCCATATGACATAACTGCTCTAATACCAGTTTTGTCACGACTCAAACCTATGGGCCGCGATGAGCACCTGGTACCTTACTCAACCGAGTACCAACATAATATATCTTTCTGATTGTACTTTCTTTGAAAATGGGCCAAACGGGCCGTCATGGGCTAACCAGAATGAACATAACGAAATACTCAATATAGAACAACCCAACCTGACATAAAAACTTATAAATGTGACATACAGGCCAATAAGGCCAACATGATAATTTGTAAACTCAAAACATAGGCCGGCAAGGCCATACAAGCATTCGTATACATGACATCTGTCTATAAGCCTCTAAGAGTACACACTTAATATAAAGGCCGGGACAATGCCCCGCCATACCAAACATTACCCGTCTAAATCATACTAACCAAACAAGCAACTACGAAGCAAATGGAGCACACCAACATCTTCCACTGAGCCGATAGCCTACTCGGAGGATTCTCGACCGGTCTATCGGGACCTGCGGGCATGAAACTGTCACGACCCCAAATACTAAATCGGCCGTGCTGGCTCCCAATAATCCCACGTTTAAAGTTTCTTTCAATTTCCTAATCAATTTCAAGCATTTCATAACATATACAGAGTTTACTAAATACATTAGGCCAATAAACAGTGCAACAAACCCCAAAACCCGGACTTAGCATGTCATGAACATCTAATAAAAATAAGCCAAAGGTATAGTTTTATAATACAAAACCTCCGAATCAATGGCTAGATACAATAAGAAGGGAAAATAGAGATGTTGTAGACGCTGAACAGCTACCTCTAGATCACGCACTCCGGCTCCGCATGGAATACATAGCTAATGCTTGGTATCTGCACCTGAATTTGCACACAGGGGTGCAGGGAGTAATGTGAGTACGCAACTTAGTAGTAATGAAAATAAATCAATTTTAAGCGGCAAGGAAACACATAAAAATCAATGTCATCAATTCAGAATATGCAACAGTATAAACATAGATATATGAAATCGTCATGCCTTAAAACCAACTTCAGAAAAGTCCTTTGAAAAATGTATATTTTAAAAAACTCCAAACCGAAAGATTTAGTATTAGAATTAAATGAATCATATAGAGGCCCTCGGGCAAAACATATTTCATAAGTTCAGAGTGAAAGTAGTAAAATCATATGTATCCCCTCAGGCAAAACATGTATCATAATCAGCCCATCGGGCGTGCCTCACAGTCACTCATAATCAGCCCCTCGGGCATAACTCACCATCACTCGCAATCAATCACTCAGCACCTCACAGTCACTCATGCCTCCGAATCACTCGTCACTCGGTGCGCTCATTGGGGGTGTGTGCAGACTCCGAAGGGGATCCTTCAACCAAAGCGCTAATATTAAGCCACCTCGTGGCGTATCATATCCTCACAATCAGGCCCTCGGCCTCACTCAGCAGAACATCTTAAAAAGCCCCTCGGGCGAATCAGTAAAACAGGGTACTCGACCCAAAACATCATTTTTAAATCTCAAAGTAGTGTAAATCAGGCTGAGTTTCGAAAACAGTAAGCACAATGTGGTTGGGTGAAATCATCAATAAATAGTGAGGAAAAAAACAGTAGAAATCCCCCAAGGGGTCTAAATAGATCGGCACGAGGCCCCAAACACGACTTATAGCCCAAATATTTCAACAATCTTAGAACATAATTTAACATAAGGTTTTGAGTAAAATATGCAACTCATTAGTTGCCGCGGAGTGGACCTAGTCCAATCAAAAAATTAGTGCGCGCCACATACTCGCCATCTGACATGTGTGCCATTCTAAAATCAGTGACAAATACGTAGTCCGGGGTTTCATACCCTTAGGACAAGATTTATAACCATTACTTACCTCTGTCGGGCCACAACACTAGTCTGCTGTGCTCTTGCCCCTCAAATTCGCTCCCGATTGCTCTAAATCTAGCCAAAACGAGTTTAACATCATTATTATATACTAAAGGAAAACAACCCAGTCGAAAACTATTAAATTATACAAGAATCTCAAAATTTGACCAAATCCGAGCCACGGGCCCACGTCTCGGAATTCGATAAATTTTACATCACTAGAAACCACGTCCTCCCACGATTCTACACATACGAAAAACATCACAATCGGACCACAATTGCCTACCCAAGTTGCAAAAAGAATTTTCCAACCCGGGAACTTACCACCACTGAAGAACCACGATTTTCTCTTCAATTTGCCTTCAAAAGAGCTCCAACCTCATGCAATAATGGTGGAATGAATAAAATTTCACTGCGGCCTAGCAATTCCGCACCTGGGGACACTTAATCGCACATGTGGACCCGCACCTGCGGTACCAGGTGCGCACCTGCGAAATCCCACTAACGGACCAATTTTCGCACCTACTGCCACTTCTCCGCACCTAGGAAGCCATCTCTTCGCACCTAGGAAGCCATCTCTTCGCACCTGTGGATTTCCCTTGCATAGCCTCCTTTCGCACCTGCGCATGGACTTTCACACCTGCGACATCGCACCTGCGGCTATCCTTCCGCATGTGCAACCAACACCAGAAACTTACACCAGTAGCCATCTTCAGGTGCAAAATCAATCCCGAGCCCCTTGGTGCTCCAACCAAACATACAAACATACCCCATAGCATTATTCCAACTAAGTCGAGCCATCAAAACACCAAAAACAACATGAAAACACCAAAAACATCAAATTCAAGCCTATGAACTTTGAAACTTCAAAATTATGCCACCTACGCTGAAACCGACCGAGACTCCTCTGATTCACCTAATACTTTGCACATACTCAAAATGACATTACGGACCTGCTCCAACTTCCGGAATCCCATTCCGACCCTGATAGCCTATTTTCCACTGCCGACCAGAAATCGCCAAAAACTAACTTTCGTCAATTCAATCCTTATTCTACACCGGACATCACAACTTCATTTCGAACACACTCCTAAGTCCTAAATCACCTAACAAAGCTATCCGAGCCGTAAAATCCGCATTACGAGGTCGTTCACCAATAAGTCAACTCTCAGTTGACTTTTTCAACTATTAGGCTACTTTAAGAGACTAAATGCCTCAATGCTCACCATGACCAATCCGGGCCCAAACCTACTGACCCAACACAACAAAAGCAGGCTAGCAATATATGACGAATGCAGAAATGGGGGAAGCGGGGTAAATCTCACGGAACGACTGGCTGGGTCATTACATCCCCCCCTCTTAAACAAACATTCGTCCTCGAACGGGTCTAGAAACATAGCTGGAGTCTCAAATAAGTGAGGATATCTGGCATGCATCTCCCGCTCGGTCTCCCAGGTGGCATCCTCCACCGGCTGCCCTCTCTACTAAAACTATATCCTATTGATAGACTAGTTCTTGAGATATGCCCCCTTGATTACAGTATGTATGGAAGGTCCTTCCTCCCCCTACCCTTCGAAAACAACACAGCAATCCATATTATCATCCTCTAGGAACAAACTCCTCATTGGTTCAAGTGCTTCATCTTCATCTGAACCGTAAGTAGTGCCGGCCTGCTTGAATGTCTGATCAACATGAGGTATTGGCTGCTCCAAAGGGTAATAGGGACCATGCCAAGGTGGCGACCAGTCATTGAATTCCTGCCAAGTGTACTCATACCCCAAACCGAAAGTGGTGCCATGTTCCATGAGCTTTATGGTCTTCGTAATCCCTTGGATGTTTTTACCGAGCCCTTTGTCTAGTTCATATCCTCTCCAGTTCAGGATGCTCTCGATATTGTTATCCCACCATTTTTCCTTGTCGATAGCATTGACCCGTTCAAATATGGTGGTAAGTTTCCCCGTCTATCTTCCTTTTTTTCGTCAATCACCCGAATAGTTTGATGGCTTTAAATGGGGTTGCTACCGTCACCATGAATAATCACCTCTTGGTGGTTCCACTCGAATTTTACCTCCTGATGTAGTGTTGATGCTACGGCCCCAGCAGCATAAATCCAGGGTAGTCCCAACAACAGGTTGTAGGATGCCGCAACATCTATCACTTGGAAATCCACTTCGAACCAAGTCGGGCCCATCTGTAGACATAGACTGATCTCCCCCATGGTGGACCTGTGAGAAACGTCGAAGGCTTTCACAGTGATCGCCCCATCATTTATCTCATGTAGCCCTTTACCCAATTTCTTGAGTGTTTTCAACGGGCAAATGTTAAGACTGGAACCTCCATCGATCAAGATTCTTGTGATGAAATGATCCTCCCACTGCACGGTGATATGCAGTGCTTTGTTGTGCCACAGTCCTTCAGGTGGTAGCTCATCCTCATGAAAATTGATTTTATGATTCTCCAGTACCTGGCATGCCATATTGGCCATTTCCCAACTAGTGATGTTTTTTGGCACATATGTTTCACTCAACACTTTCAACAAAGCATTTCTATGTGTTTCGAAATTCTGCAGCAGAGAGAGGATGGATATATGTGTTGGTGTCTTGTTCAGCTGGTCGATAACTAAATACTCCTTAACCTGTACCTTTCTCCAAAAGGTCATTGGGACCCGTTTCAATAAGGGGAGGCCAGTTGGCGGCCTGCTTGCTGGACTCGGCCAGATGCTCAAGGGTGTAGACCCTACAAGTTCTCGTCTAGTTGCTTTCCCAATGCACACGCAAGTGTACGTGGTCGACAAGTAATATAGGATTTGAAGTCCAGATATCGTACCCACAGGGACTTGTGATTAATTATCCACTAAACTAAACGCAAACAAATAATTAACTAGAATTAATCTAAAATAGTAAATCAAAAGATTAAAGAGACAACTAA
>ML393604.1:0-59442 GCA_005239525.1 Nicotiana knightiana
GTTCCTTTGATGTGATTAAGTTATGCATATGGTTTATGCCGGTGTGTGCGGGGCTTGTCGGCCGTCGTAATGGATTTCATGTGGGGACATTTGAGTGTTATGGCTTGTCATGTGTAGGCGAATCCCAGAAGGATTATGGGGGTATAGACTACTACTTAAGGATTTGCATGATCTGGGTGATAATGGGAATTCACTCATGTGTTGAGATGGTACTCTTGAATATGATGAAGTAAAAAGTTTCTATATGATGAAGTGTTCACCCTCTTGGTGGTTCGAAAGTTATGATGGAATTCTTGCGCTACCTCATGTTGGTATGCTAAGTGCGGGGAGCAATATGTAACTGGGAGTAAGAATCGAGATTTAGGTCTGATGTTTATAAGGATGTCATGAGCTCGGAAGAGCAAGGCAAAGTGATCTGAAAGTTCACTGTAATCTGGTGTTATCTTCAGTGTCACTTGAGATTGATATTCGGTGAAAGAGGATTTGTACCCTGGTCATGGGTTCTTGATGTGATTTTCGGCCTTAGTGTGGTCGGTGCTATGGATGGGTAGACGTGTTGCCTTGTGTGGAAGGTCGTGGAAGCATGACCGCGAAAAGATTGTATAAAGTGTGACATGTAGTCACTTAATGGATTTCAGATTTGGACTGAGTATGAAGAATTGCAATATTGCTCAATTGAGAATTTTTGCCTGGAGGGCGTTCAGTTCAGTTGATTATGGATTATGGGGTGTTAGTCCCGATGAAGATGGTTGTTCTCATGTATTATGAGAAAATGTAGGGTTAATATGGACCCTGGTAAAATCTAATAGCTAAGTTTGGTGCGAGCGAGGTGGCTCGATGTTTGTGGATGGATTTAAATATGATTATGGGCTCCGTGTGAGCCAGGCATGTTCCTTTCAGTAGAGCGGTTTTCATGGAAAAGTATTAGAATAGCGGGTGTTGTTCCGTCTTCGTCAAATTTATGTGTTATTGTGATTGTGTTGTACGGGTTATGAAATGGCTTGATAATTTCTTATGTGTTGAGGTCCCGCGTAGCGGGGATGTTACATGAGCAGGACTTCTCTTGAGATCCAGAGTGTGTATGTGTATATATATATATATATATATATATATATATCGCACCTCAGTTGTGCTTGAGTTTTGTAGCATATGGCTTTATCAGTCTCCCCAGGATAGTATTATGCACTTAGCGTGCTCGTGATCGATATTCACTAATTCGTAATAGTGAGCAAATCAGCTCTGTATATATATCTTCTTATGTAAATTTTATGTATGGATCGGGTGGCACGTCGCCACGGGTATGTTATTTGGATCGGGTTGCACGCCGCAACAGTGTGATGATGGGAAAGGTTAATATGTATTTATTTTCTTGTGATTTATTTCCTATTTTCTGGTAAGAATTCATATTAGTTGCGTGAGCTGAGTAGTTCCGTCATGAGTCGTTTCTTATTATCATGTTCGAGTTATAGCCTATTGGAGCGATGTGGTATCATGTGAGGTTGTTAGCCATGTTTGGGGTGATTTTCTGTCTGAGAAGTTCATACTGGGTGAGGCGAGATTATCGGACCAGGGATCAGTACGATAAGGTTATGTGAAGTGTATATTAAAGAACAAGTACCACCATTCAGGTTCATAATGAAAGTGACGATTCTAGTCAAGATGAGGTATTCAAGGATTTGTCAACTCTGCAGTTGAGTGTGAATTTTTGCGCATTCCCTCCATTGTGGTTGTATCGCCAGCATTATAGCAGGATGTCTGTATAATTTTTATGAGCTGCATCAGGAGCATCAGATTCGTGGACCTTGGCTAATAAGGTTCAGGGAGCGTCGTGTGGACAGACGATGAGTTATGCGGTACATGGTGCCGATTCAGCAAGGGTATGCAGTGATGATCTGGTATATCGTGTGCTAGTTGATGCAATGCTTATATTTATTGAAACTAGGCCTGGCTAGAGAAATTTCAGGTGTTTGAATGAATTCTGAGCTTATTATATGAATAAAGAATAAATCTCCTGATTTGATCAAGCTATTGTGCTCGACTGGGTTGTCGTAGCACGGGCAGGTGCTCGGAATGTTAAACAGTGATTTCAGGTAACTCCAGAGCAATTCTTAGCATGTTCGAGGACGAACGTCGGTTTAAGTGGGGGAGAATGTGACCCGATCGATCGTTTTGTGCTCTAGTGCGTCGTGAGCAGCTTCGTTTCAGGTATTATGACATGTGGGCGTGGTCGGAATTGAATTCCAGGAAGTTTAGAATTGATTTGGAAAGAAAATTCTCATTTCAGAAGCCTTAAGTTGGAGAAATCAACTAAGATTGGAATTTTGAGTAAACGATCTTCGAATCAGGATTTGAAGGTTCCAGCAGGTTCGTATGATGATTTTGAACTTGGGTATATGTCTGGATCGGTTTTGGATAACCCGGGAGCGTTTCGGCGTATATTGTGGAAGTTAGCATTTTAGAAGGATTTCATGAATTTGGGCTTGAAGTGCATACCAGTGAGGTTGATGTCCGTTTGGGATTCCGAGTCTGGGAATAGCTCCGTATGGTGATTCTGGAATTGGGAGCACGATCGGAAGCGAATTTGGATGTCCGTAGGTCATTTTGGAGTCCGCTAAAGATAGAAATTTGAAGTTTTTTGGAAAATTCGGCCGGAAGTGGAAGTATTTATATCGAGGTCGGAATGTGATTCCGAAAGTTGGAGCAGGTCCGTAATGTTGAATATGACTTGTGCGCAAAATTTGAGGTCAATCGGACGTAATTTGATAGGTTTCGGCATCAGATGTAGAAGTTTGAAATTCTAAGTTCTTAAAGAATTGGATTTGAGTGTGATTCGTGATTTCGGCGTTCTTTGATGTGATTTGAGGGCTCGATCAAGTCCGTGTCATGTTTTGGTACATGCTGGTATAATTGGACGGGGTCCCGGGGGCCTCGGGTGGATTCCGGGTGGTTAACGGATCAAAGTTGAAGTTGGAAAAGGGCTGAAGTTGTTGTCATCTGGTGTAACCGCACCTGCGAGGCCTTGACCGCAGGTGCGGCATGGGCGCCGCAGGTGCGAGTGTGGCTTGGCTTGGCTTGGCTTGGCTGGGGACCGCAGGTGCAGCGTGGGCGCCGCAGGTGCGAGTGTGGGCTTGGCTTGGCTGGGGACCGCAGGTGCGATGGATATTCCGCACCTGCGAAGCCGCAGGTGCGGACAGTGGGGCACAGGTGCGATTTGGGCTGAAGTTGAGGAAAACCGCAGGTGCGGGAGATTTGATCGCACCTGCGGAATCGCAGGTGCGAAAATTGACCTGGGCAGAATGTTTTTAAACGAGAATTTTGGGTTCATTGCCTTCATTTCTTCATGGTTTAGGCGATTTTGGAGAGCTTTCCAAGGGAGATTTCACCAAGCATCAAGAGGTAAGTGGTTCCTTCTCATTTCCAAGTTGAATACAAGATCATTACATAAGTTTGATATGGGAAATTGTAGGAAATTGGAGTTTTTGAAGAAAAACCTAGAAAATGTAAATTTTGGATTTTAGCCACGAATTGAGCATGAATATTTGAGTAAATTATATATTTGAGTTAGTAAGGCTATGGGTAGAACGTACCTTCGAGAAAGTTTGGATTCCGGGCACGTGGGCCCGAGGGCATTTTGTTCATTTCTCTGAGCGGGGTTGGGAAAGTATATAATCTGAATTGGTTGTGAGTATTAGGATGAATTTTCATTATTTTGCCATTATGTGGTAGTTTCGGAGCATTGTGCGTCTGTTGGAGTCATCGGAAGGGCTTGGGAGTCGGTGTTGGAACTTTGGAGCGAGGTAAGTCTCCTTTCTAACTTTGTGAGGGGAAATCCGTCCCCTTAGGTGAATTAATTCAGTATATGCTATTATCTTCTTAGGTGAATTAATTCAGTATATGCTATTATAAATTGTCTACGATAAAACCATGCTTAGTGTCACTCTTAAATATTTTAAATGGACCTTTAGTAAGTGTCTAAATTGACCTCTCGTCACTATCTCTCTGAGGTTAGGCGGACGACTTACTGAGTACACGTTGTTTTTGTACTCATGCTACACTAGCTGTGCATTTTGTTGCACAGGTACCTACATAGCACAGTGGTTGATTTGGAGAGTTAGACGGGCTGCAATCATCTGGAGGCGTTCCGCAGCTGACAGAGTCTCCCTCCTACCGTATTATTTTTATGCAAAATCCCTTTTTCAAATTGTATTTCAGACAAGCTTTGTAATATTTGTAAAATTCTTAAAAGTTGCTCATGTACTTGTGAGATCGGGTTCTGGGATATGTATTGGGATAATTGCTTAAGTGAAATCTTTAGATCACTGTTTTTAAATAACCGAATTTCATTTGTTGTTGTATTTCAATTTACAAAAATTTATTTATTTGATTATGAAATGCAAGGAAAGGTAAGGGCTTCGAAAATGTTAAAACACGAATGTATTTCAACTAATTAAGGATTTGGCTTGCCTGACAGTGGTGTCCGGCGCCATCACGACATATAGATTTTGGGTCGTGACAATTTTAGGGTTATTTTGGTCTATCAATATTATGTTTGTGCTTTTATAATGATATATAAGCTCTTCTGTTTCTAAATGGATTTGGACAATATGATACGTTTTCAAATTAAATCAGTAATAGGAATTTCTTCAGAAGTATCAATATTATTATAAAAGCATTAATACAATGTTGAATTACAAAAATTAACCTTTAATTATTAAGCATAATAACTCACTATAAAAGAACATAATCAGAATTCTAGACACTAGCCTTGTAATCCTATTAGTTTTATGACATAATACTACACGTTAGGAATCTTACATGATTTTCTTTAGGGATCCTATTAGTATAATTATTTTCGGGCATAAGATATTAGTTTTTAATCTTATTACCTTTAGAATATACTTCTGAAAAAATTCCTATTACTTTTAGGATATTAGCTTGTAATCTATGCCCGAAAATAATTATACTAATAAAATTCCTAAAGAAAATCATGTAGAAATCCTAATGTTATAGTATTATGTCCTAAAACTAATAGGATTATAAGGCTAATGTCTAGCATTTTGATTATGTCTTTTTATTGTGAGTTATTATGCTTATTAATTAAAGGTTGTTTTTGTAATCAAACATTGTTTTCATACTTTTATAATAATATAAATATATGTTATTTCAAAAAGAATTTATTAATTGACACAAGATAGCACGTGTGACAAGACACACGTGCAATGAAAAAGGTGTGCGACGCACGCATGAGCTAGTTTATTCAATATATGTTAGCCTTCTTATAAAGTTTTGTAAAACTCGATTTGATATCAAATAAAAAATGCAAAACATATAAATTAAACACTATGCAAATAAGTATTTACCAAATTACCTCCTATAGCATATCAAAATATAATGATAACATAAAAATTGAATCCAATGATTTATTAGACCAAATAAAACTAGGGTGGTTAAATTTATGTTAAAGTAATAATGCAGACTACAAACATCAGGCCACGCATACGCCAAGCGCGCGCCTCTTGACTAGGCATACCGGTTTCCTACTGGCTCTACAATAGCTGGGAATAAAAGTAGCAGCTAGGCTTATAGTTGGTCACATGGAATCTTCAGACCAAACAAACATTTCCGTTAAAGAAAGGAGACTAGAGTACAACTAAACAATTCCAAGGGAAGACGAAGCTATTTACTACATTGTTTGGCTGTGTGCAATCAAGACAGTCCAGAGTAGATACCTAGCCCTCGTAGTCCCCCTCAGAGAACTTGTTCTCCGAATAAAAGACAGCAACAACTGGGTTTCCTCCGAATTTTCTGCCATTCAATCCTTGTTGAGCTCTCGAGGAACCCTCCACATCCGTGTACTCCAAAAAGACCTGAGGATAACCAACAGCAAACATACTTAATAAACACGAAACAAGGTTATAGCAGAAGTCTTTCAGCGGTGGTCCAAAAGTATCAATTTGAGGATTTACCAACTGTTGAAATATTAAAAGTTGTTGTTGATAAAACCAAGCGATTATGTCAAAACCTGTATAGCATCCTAAGAATACTGGCAGTGTTTATATTTGCGTAGAATACTGGTGCACGGGTTTATCTTTTAAAAAAAAAGGTATATTGGTGCATAATAAAATTGCACAGAAAGCATCACGGTGCATACTGAATTACTAACCTTTCCAACCCCTGGTGTCGGTTCACCATCAGGCCTTGGGCGTGGGATGACTAAATTCACTAAATTACCTGCAAATTGAAGAAAGATAGTATAAATTTTCACATTAGAAGAATTGTGAAACCCAGAAATAAATTAAGTCAATTATATTTATGGCTAAGCTCGTGATATTAAGGACTTGCGAAGATTTATGCCACATAAAAACATAAAAGAGCTATTAAATATAAAGCTTGAGTATTCAAAAGGAAAGAACAAAACTAGCTTGATGCGTCTGAAGTGACTGAATGCATTTACCAAATTTCCCGCATTCAGTTCTCATATCTTCCACTATATCTTCATAGTCTTCATCATCTTTGAGCTCATCCGCGCTAACCACATTTGTTAGGCATAAGACTTTAGTCGGAGGTCCACCAGGTTGTAGCATGAGTCTCTGCAAATCAAAAGCCACAAACAAGCCACAGGCCCAAAGATCAGTTGACATTTCCCTTAAGAAACAGTATAAGAATTTGACAGCCCAGAATAAATTGTCCAAACAAGTAAAGGAAAGAAACAAAAAGCAACACAGATTGAATAACAAAAGGATACACATTACCTGCAGTGCTATTTGTTGCTGAGCATGCATTAATATACTCTCCTGCTCTGGCTTAGGCTGTAAAGTACCTTGACTTGCACGTCTGACAGTAAGAGTTTTATCACCCATCTTAATCCCATTAAGAGCTGCACATGCAATATCTGTAACCGACACATCAGAGTAAACACAAAAGGCATAGCCTTTCGAGTTTCCAGTTTCTTTATCTTTGACCAGATTAAACCCACGAAGAGGGCCAAAGGACTCAAGCAACTCCCTAATCTGAGCTTCAGTGAAATAGTATGGCAGGCCTCCCACAAAAATACGGTCAGGACCTTCTAGCCCACCAGTGGATCCTGGTGATAATCCCACTGCAGCAAGGTTAAGGTTTGGATTCGGTTGGCTCGGACCAAGTGTTGCAGCCAGGGAGGGGTTATAATCAGTTGGTCTTCTAACTTTTACTTGTGTTCCCTACAGCGCAAAGAGATGATATTAGCACCCAAAATTAGTACTTACAAAACAAGTCCTACATATGCAAAAGAATTAACCACTATAAAGTAAAAGGAGCCAGCAGAAAAAAGAACCAATACAAAGAAGAAACAAGACCACCAGCATTAAATACATGCCTCAGATGAAGGCCAACCTTTCACATACTGTCTTTGCAGGTGATTCAGAAGCCTACAAACTAATCCCTAAACTAGAAAGGAAGATTACCTCAAAGATAATGCCATCTAAGGCCATGGCATTGCTGGCCTCCTCCACGGATCTCATCTCAACGAAAGCAAACTTTTTCTCATGGTTTATATAAACATTAACAACAGCATCTCCTGGAAAACACAGTGAAAAATTAAAGCATTATAGGTACGGTATAGTTGCGTTAAGACCTGTAGACAGTTCAATTTGACTAACCTGGACCAGCAGTGTTTCCACCAATTGCCGACATAACATGATTAAAGTAGGTAGCCACTGACTGCACAACAATAAAATATTATCAGGAGACAGATTATCAAGAGCCCAAATAAGTAAAATACATCTCATTTGTAAGTTCAAAATTTATTGAACTAGTGGTTTACTAGTTCTAGAAATAATTCTTCTCTTTATAGAAGAAAAAAGAAGTCACAAAACCTTCAACATAAGAATAGACTAATGTTAGAAATAAGTCAACCCCAAATTTGAAGGACCCATATAAAGTATAATTTCTACCATCTCTATATTTTTTATATGTATTTCCTCTCATCTTTTTCAAGATAAAAAAAAGGTTTCCTTCTCCCATAGCTAGTATATTCCTCGAGTATGCACCTATATGTATTCCTTAGTTCATTTGCCTATACAAATGAGGCCCTTTGTGTTTGTTGGTGAACATTTTGGCACTGTAAAGATTCAATATTTGTCAGTAAATGACTTAACTGCATCGCTCAAGGCTCATTAAAAGGCTAGAAAGCATCACTTACTTTTATTTTCTAGGAATAGCTAAAGAAGTTAATAAAGTGGCATTTTAGATGCTTATCCAGAGAATGCTTGAATCATGATGTCAAGTTTCACATGAATTTCTAATTCATTGTTTCAGCGGATAACTGAAGCAATTTCTCGAATTAGACACTGGTCTAGGGAAAACATAAACAGAAAAATTGAGATAAAATTAAGCTGAAGCTGCAAGAGCGATTTGAGTGAAAATGAAAGCAGGTCTGTAGCCCATGACATTCAAGCCACCCTCATCCATGCCAAGAAAATGATAAATTCAAAAATTACGAAGAGGGGATGACTAATGATGGAATTGAGTCAAATATATACGAAAACCACCAGCAGACTAACAAACTAAGGTAAGCTCTTTGACTACCAAATTTTCTGAATATAGGGAACCCAAGCTAACTATATAAGTAAAATAATCAAAACATCTGAACTAAATAGGATGAAGAAAAATTACCTGTTCATTTGCACTCGGAGGAAGTCCACCCACATAAACTCGCCTTGCATGTCTAGTTGCCTGAGAAATAAGCACTCTCAGAAAACCACCAAACTTTTTTTAAAAAAATCACCCAGAAATTCTGATACTAAAATATTTCCTCAAGTCTATTGAAATTACCCTTCCACCTCGAACTGTAGGCCAAATTTGAGAATTTAGAAAGCATAACATTATAATTTTTCTAACATACACGGAAGGAACAAGATTCTGTTGCAGAGCATGCAGAAAAACTCAAGACAAATGCTGTAATTTCATCTTTTAAGTGACCATTTTGAAATCTCGTCATATTAATTAGAGCATCTAATTGAAGCAGACAAAGAGCTACTAATGGAACATTGAACAAAATGAAGAGGTTGAGGAGACAACTAAGACCTGCTGAGTCATTGCCTGGACTGGCATAACAGGAATAGCTCCAAGCTGCCACAAACAAAGAAAAGTTTTAAAATCATTCAAGAAATAAGAAAAAAATATTGTTCCCACATCCAAAAGGAAGAAAATACCTGAGCAGATGCCAAAGGGAACATGTTAGGAAAAATTCCAGGAATAGCTGGGGCAGTGGCAGGAAGCTGACCTGCAGGAGCATCTTATAGTGATAAAATGAGGATATTTTCTTTGTTTATCAATGAGAAGGTCCTTTAAACACATAGATTTGTTTACTTCGGCTGCTAAAATTAGAACAATTTTTAGGTTTCCTCAAAATAATCTTCGGTAAATATTACAAAAGTAATTCACAATATATTCAGGTATTGGAGAAATTACTTGAAAGCTACCAAATAAAAAAACCCTGGTTGAAGATGAGTGAGACCTTTTATTGTCTTCCTTGAACATAAAAGCTAGAGCGGTTGGCTCACGCCCATTGTCAGCACAGTGGGGCTACTAGCCCAACGTTGCCTTCTTAGAACATAAGATAAGACATACTAAACAAAAAAACAACACCAAAGACAACAAAAAACAAAAATCTTCTCAGTCTCAGAGTTATTTCACCAAGTAAACAATTGAAATAAATGTGAGCATCCAATCTAGCAACATACCAAAATGAAACCATGTACTTTTGATAAGAACTTTCCACACTACATCCAAAAGAAAAAAAGTAACAGTTACCAAAATGTTGCCTATATAAAAAAATCAGCAAGTACCTGTAACAGCAGGAGCACCAGGTAACAGAGCAGAAGTAGGAGGTGCCATGTCAAATCCGCTGATCCTTTTGCTGGAAGCATAATCAGTACGAACAGTTAGAGAAATGCTAATACAAACCTTTCAATAAAGGAACCACAGTAGCTGACTCGTCCCCCACCCCCCACCCCACCCCCCACACACACACAAAAGAAGAAACCTATAGTATTACTAGTATGGTTAAAAAGAAAAAGAATGAACAATTAAATTATCTTCACCAACGAAATTATATGATCTTCACCAACATAACTAGTAATGTTATATCTACAATTTCTGTCCCCAACTGAGTCTCTTTCAATTCATCCAAGTTACTAGGTACTAACTCATTTTTTTCTAATGTGGGTGTCCGAGCTAGCTTGACACACCTCCACCATTTAGGTACCTGTATCCTTCCAATAATACAGGTACCGGTAACTATGGCTACCATGGCTTAGATCGATGGAGAGAAATCAACAAAAAAAATTATCAGTTGAGATTTGAAACCCAGTCATCCGTTGTCTTTGTTTCAACTTCATTGACTTACACACCGTCGGTGCTCCTAGATCTTAGGTTATTTAATTGTCCTTTTATAATACGGTTAAGGGTCTGATTTACCCCCCTACTATCATAAATGGGCCTTATTTATCCTCCGTTTAAGTTTTCTATCAAAAATATCCCTACCGATATAGATTAGGTGCATATTCATTCCTTACACGTTAAAAACACCCTCCCAACTTTTAAAATTCGCGTGGCAGCCCCTTATTGGACCAACTGACCCGCCCCATTTTTTTAATTCAAACCCGCCCTCATGAGCACTTTCAATCAGATCCAAAATTTGAGCTTCCAAAGTGACTTTGTGCTTTAGTAGATCCATGGCTTTGTGAAAGAAGGAGAAGAAGAAGGTACCATTTTCTTTGTCTT
The DNA here is from genome assembly GCA_005239525.1 of Nicotiana knightiana. Classification (NCBI taxonomy): domain Eukaryota; kingdom Viridiplantae; phylum Streptophyta; class Magnoliopsida; order Solanales; family Solanaceae; genus Nicotiana; species Nicotiana knightiana. The sequence goes on from ML393604.1 coordinate 10,765, forward strand.
TCTTTCTTTTTTCTCAGAGTCTCTGTTTTCTGTCCACGACTCCCTAATACTCTCTGCCTTCTTTCTTTTGTCCTTTTTTCTTTTGTATGAACAATATTTTAGCATAAAGTTATGATTTTTATAGTTTCAGGAAATAGGGTTTAAATCTTGGTTTATATAACTCAAATTTGGTTTTTAAGAAAACCCTTTACTCTGCTATGAATAATACACTGACATGATTCAAATTTAGAGTAAATTAATAGCAAGAATGCTGCTTTTAGACATATAAATTGTCTATGTTTTGGTGAAAGGAGGAGGTTTGTGGAACCAAATTTAATATTTTAACATAAAGTCATGATTTTTACAATTTTTTTAATAATGGGGCTAAGAAATCTTGCATGAATTAACGTAAATTTGTGATTTAAGCAAACCCTTTACTCTGTTATAAATATTATTACAATGAATATAGCCAGAATGCTGATTCTATTTATTTTATCGTGAAAGATTGATTCTTGACATAGAAATTGTTTTATGTATTGGTGGCAGCAGGGAGAGGTTAGGGGAGGAGAAGTGGAGGTTTCAAGCAGAGATGTTAAGGGCAGAGTGTAATTTCTTAAGAATGGAAAGAGAATTTGCTGAAGTTGATCAGATAAGCTTGATCACCCATCTGTTGCTGGGATCGGGCGGGTTTGAATTTAAAAATGGGGCGGGTCAGTTGGTCCAATAAGGGGATGCCACGCGGATTTTAAAAGTTGGGAGGGTGTTCTTAACATGCAAGGGATAAATATGCACCTAATCTATAACGTAGGGATATTTTTGATAGAAAACTTAAACAGAGGATAAATAAGGCCCATTTATTATAGTAAAGGGGCAAATCAGACCCTTAACCGTTTATAATAGCCATCGTAACCAATCTCTTTTACCCTCACCACCCCTCACCAAAGGGAGTGTCCCATTTCTCAAACTAGTTACCTACTAGAAGAGTGAGGATATTTTAGCTCAATCTGCTGAATAAAAAGATCAATGCTAATGGAGAAACTAATATTATATGCATGAAGCTGATTATTCTACGGGAACCAGAATTGCACTCATAGCTGAAACCAGACAAACAATTTCCGGATTAACAGCTACTATTACTACTACGCCTCAATCCCAAACAAGTTGGGGTCGACAAAAAATAAAATGTCCTGGACCAGCATAAGTGAAATTCTGACATTCCTCAACATAACCAAAGAAAAAAAGTACCATAGTCTATGCAATAGAGAGCAATCCCAAAGGACTGCCAATTATCAGCTTTTCATAGACAGAAGAGAACTTACCTTTTGGAGCGTGAACGAGAACGTGATCTTGATCTATGACCAGATTCTCCCCTTGAGTGAGATCTGTGTCCACGCCTTTCCTCTCTATCTTTGTCATAGGACTTTGACCTGTGTCTATCTCTTTCCTCTCTATCCTTGTCGTAAGATTTGGACCTGTGTCTATGACCTTCCTCTCGCTCTCTCTCATAAGATTTTGACCTATGTCTATGCATCTCATCTCTATCTTTATCATAATCTTTCTGCCTGCACCAACAAATAAATCACACAGACATGAATGCATGGCTTGTCCCCAACTAGAAGCAAGTGAAAAACAGAAGTGCAAAACAGCCAATGTGATGGCACATATATCAGCAATTCTACCACAACTGATTAAAATGAGCAATGATTACCAGTATTCCCGGCTCTCAGGACCATCAGAAATGGTAGCATCATCATCTCTATCTCTAGTCCTACGCCTCTCACTTCGATCTCTGTGACGACGATCACGATCTTTTTCGCGATCACGATCCCTTTCCTTGTCTCTGCTCCTATCTCTATCCTTATCATGTCCTTTGGCCCTCTCCCTGTCCCTGCTTCTTGACGACTCCCTTTCATTTTCATAATCACGGGAGCTGTGCTGAAAGATGTAAAATCATTGGAAATGTTAATAAAAAACAGAAGCAATAAAGGGGAGCAAGTAACAACCAGATGTTAAACAATGAAAAGCATAATTTTGTAGCATCCGACTACACAACTCTGATTTATTTCTGCAGGAAATTATAAATTAACAACTCCACCTGAAAGAACAATCATAAAACGAAACCTACATATGCAAAGAAGATATTCTAGCGAATCCAATATTTCACTAAAATCAGAAGGAACCTGCAATTACTGACCTAGATAAAACCCCAATTCTTACATTTGCTCTGCAAAGTATTCATTTCCAAGATGTGCTGTTCTACCAAGGATAAAACCCATCAACCAGCATTCACCTTACACCCATTTATCCAATATAAGATTGATAAAACTAACCAGGTTTGAAATGACTCACAGATACCAAACTGATTCGCCTCGTAGAACTGATAACATGACCAAAAGAACATTAATTTGCTGTCCCCATATGCATGATCTTGACCATAAACGAAAAAAGAAATGCCATTTTGAAGTCCAGGTGTGCCCACCAGGGGTGAGGATAGGAGGAACTTCATCCTAGCTCCACATTGTCAAACTTAATTTTGAAAAAGAGAAACTATAACACAAGGTCATCACAGGGTAAACAATTAATCACATGCTAAGGATAATTTTCTACTCAATTGTTAGCCTCTTCCTACATATAATCGAAAGAAGAAGCTTTAAAAACTATGTTGGAGCAATACGCATTAAAAAAGTCGACGGACTAGAACCCAACCAAAATCAAATGTTTACTTGACGAGTCTTGCCTAAGATTAAAATATACGCTAAATAAAAACAGTTCCAAAAGTTGCAATTTCATTAAAAGTTGACCATATTAGCATTGAATAGCCACAAATTTCATCATACCTCAGAGCTTGATCTTCTCCTCCATAAATATATATAGAATATGACTAAAAATAACTACTAGTGTTGTTCTAGTTTCTGCGACATTATTTCTTTATTAGTATGCTCCAAAGAGAATGATATATTTTTATATTTGTAAAAAATCTAATCTTAAACCTCCATTCTATCATTAATGAGAAGTTTTATAACCACAAAAATCTTATGGCATGTTCTCTTTTTTTTTTGATAAAGTGAATTCAATAGATGGTATCAAGAAGATGCAAGAAGAACAAATCTTATGGCATGTACCACAAGTTTAAAAAGTCTTCATTTCTTTCGTAAACTTCGTGCAAATCAAACTATTTACCTTTGGCCGTCGCGCTATTCTACAATCAACCATGCTAATTATGCTAAAGATAGCCCTTGATAGATCTCTACGACCTACCTCAACACAGTGTTATTAAAAGCGAACGCTTATGCGCTTTAAGCGAGAAGCGAGGCGCAACACTTGCGCTTTCTGCCCTAAAGCGAGGCATGGGTTAAAAAGCGCACGCTTCAGGCCCAGAAGCGAGGTGAGCGAAAAAAGCTAGCTTAAGCAAGGTCGACGACTGCCTAGGGTTTTATTTTAAGATTTGCAAATACATTCTTACTTCTCTTCCAAAACATCTGCTTTGAGTGGACTGTTGCAAGCCTTGCGACATCTCTTCCTCTTCTCTTGAGTGTTGCGACTTCTTTCAAGGTAAGTTCTCTTCTCTTCTCTTATCTTCTCTTCTCTTCTTCTATTATCTTCCTCTTCTTTACTCAGCTTTACCTATTCCCTCTCGACTCCTCTTCTCTTTTCCCTTCGTCTCTTTTTTCTCTTCTTGTATTCTATTTTTTCGATTCTTGGACTAGCGGCAGTTATTTTCTACGTTCTGCCCTTCTTTTTTCTTTGTTCTGCTCTAGTTGGGATGACACTTCAAGAGTTTGTAGATCTTGTTGATGAATAGTATGTTGCTCCCTACGTGATTTGGTTTTGCATTTGCTTAATATGTTATGACTTATGAGGATTATTGATTATCTAGTCCCGGTATCTATTATTTACTTCTTAATTAGAGAATTAAAATATTAGCTTAATATGTTATTTTTATTGAGTTCTTGATCATTTATCTATGCCTATTTAATATTTTATTATTTTTGTTTTAAATTGTGTTTCACATGAAGAAGCTGGAATACCTCAGTTGGTTAGAGCGTGTGGCTGTTAACCACAAGGTCGGAGGTTCAAGCCCTCCTTCTAGCATTTCTGACCCAACGTGTGGGATTGCTCTGGTTTTTTTTTTTTGTTGTTGTTGTTTTGTTTCAAATGGAAAAAAAGCGCGCTTTGCTTTACGCTTCCCGCTAAGCTAGGCCTCGTTGCTTTTTTCCGCTTCTCGCTCTCCAAAACACTGCTTCAACATTAGAATTCAGAGATAACGGCTATTCAGTTAGCTGCTGAAATCTGTGTGGTGACTGAAACTAATTCAACCGTTGCTAGGCTGATGATGATACAAGATGCGTCCCTCCTATTCGAGTCTCAAGGACAAAAGGTATAGCATTACTTTTAACAGACACTAGAAAGCTAGGTCTCTACTCCTACTTCACGAGACGGAGGAAGTAATTGTCAAAAAACTCATCATACCTTAGAGCTTGATCTTCTCCTCCTCTCTTCTTCTCCGTTATCCACATCGGCTATTTCGTTCTCACCACCGGTACGACTAGGCGTGAGCTGACTGCGCCCATTTTCATGGGAGTCCATAGATGATTTAGGGTGCAACAGCTGAAAATTAAGCTAAAATGTGTTAGGACCACAAACTTTACCTAAGACCAACTAAAACACACATGGATTAATAGCACTTTTAGTCCCTCGATTATTGGTAAATTCTGATTTTGATTCTTGTGATATATGACTGAATCCATTTAACCTTCAATTAGTTAAAAATGTGTGTTTTGGTCCCTTTATGTGAAATATATGTTATATTTAGACTATTTTTAGAACTATATTACCCTCAAACATGAAGTAACAGTACTAACTTACTGTAACACATGAGTAATTAAATGGGGTAATGGTCACTAATTCTGGTAATTTGTGAATATTCACGAGCAAAGGGATGAAATGCGCACATTTCAATTAATTGAAGGTTACATGTATTTAGTAAGATATAATACGGACTAAAATTAGAACTTGTCATTAATTGATGGACCAAAAGTGCTTACTGATAGTTCATACTTCAGTTTGTGCGAATTCAAAGGATACGAAATACGATGCATTCTATCATCAAAGCAAATTTCGAGAAGAAAATTTATCTTAATAAAACATGTAAATTTCCCCTGATTAGGTAATTGGACTCTCACGAGTCAATAGAACAGAACATTATGCGTATATCTATGTGCGTATATGTAGAGAGGGATAATATATGTATGTATGTATATATACTAAGAGAGAGAATGCAACAAACCGGCGAACGGCTGCCCTGCTCCGGCAAGGTGAACCGGGAAACTGCACGGCGATCGGCTAAACTAGTGCTAGGGTTTGTGAAAGTGTAGGAGAAAGCGAAGCGAAGGGGAAAACAATTTGAATTAAGCAATTCTATTACGGTTCCAGAACTACGGCGTTTAAATGGGCCGTTGAGCTTGTATAAATGGGTCTCGAAATTGTGGATCATGTAATTGAACAGTTTGGGGCGCTAATCGCTATCATTTGCTTTTGGGCTTACAAAAGGAGCATTGCATACCGTAAAAATAGCACGGGCTAATCAGTTTTCAGACTGATCATTTAAAAATAATCAGTATTTGTCAAGTCATTAAAAAATAGTTACTATTTTATTTCAACAGAGATCGATCCAGCATAATATATTGGAGTTCGATGCACATGTGTATGAACTTCTAGCATATTATGCTGGAACTCCAACACGTGGAAAGTTCCAGCATAATATACTGGAGATTCAAGCATATGTGTATGAACTTCCAACATATTATGTTGAACTGATATACTTTGTTGGAACTCTCCAGTATATTATACTAGGATTCCACTATATTATGCTGGAGTATTTTTTGAATTTTGAACAATATTTTCGTTCACATTTATCTTTACATGAAAAATGGCTAAATTTAGATTATTTTTGAAACTGTGACTATTTTTGATTGACCACTTGTAAGTCTGGCTATTTTTGAATTTCTCCCTTGCATACCGCTACTAGGGTGAAATTAAAAAATAGCCATATTTACAAATGGTAATTGAAAATAGCCACAGTTTTAAAAGTAATCGAATTTAGTCATTTTTCATGTAAAGATAAATATGAACGAGAATATTGTTCAAAATTCGAAAAATATTTCAGCATAAGATACTGGAGTTCTAATATAATAAACTAGACTTCTAATATAATATACTGGAGTTCCAATATAATATGTTGGTCTAGCATAATATGGTGGAAGTTCATACACGGGTACTCCAATTTTCAGTAAATTATGTTGGAACTTTCCGTGTGTTGGAGTTCCAACATAGTATGCTGGAAGTTCATACACAAGTGCACCAATCTCCAGTATATTATGTTGGAACTTTCCGTGTTACAGCAAAATAATGGCTATTTTATAATGACATCACAAACTCTGACTATTTTTCAATTACCAGTCCGAACACTGGCTCGCCCATGCTATTTTCACCACTAGTGGTGGCAAAATAGATTTTAAAAATGGATACTTTGAGAAATGACTATTGTTTGGAGGCTTATTATTGGGCGTAACTATAATTTAGCTAATTACATTCCGTAGCTACTAATTGCTTGCCATGGGATGTATATCGTTGTATTCAATTCGGCAGTATACACTATATTCAATTCATTCTTAACTATTTTACATTGTATTCAATTTCAGTGTATTCAACTCGATTATATTCAAACAATAAAAAATCACTAAAACATTAATATTTGGTTGTATTCAATTCAAAGCAATTTTGCGTAATTGCTTTTACACTATATTCAATTTACTGAATTTGATTTGGTTGTATTCAAACAACAAAATTCAAAAAGATAGGGATCTACCACACACAAAAAAAACTTTAAAATACATAAATACACGCAAAAATAGAAAAACATAAACTGAATTTGCATTGAAAAATATAGAATACACTCAAACTTCTCTATGACAAACTCGTTTGTTCCAATATTTTTTGATTGATATAGTGAAGTCTTGTTATAGAGGACATATATTTTTAACATAAGATAAAAATCGATTATGATAAAAACCTGGCTTTTATAGTGAATGATTGTCATATACAGAAGTTGCTATAGAGAGGTGTGATTGTACACTCAAATTTGAGTATATTTGTACAGAATGCAATATATTTGTATCATTATGTGTGACTCAATAGAAATTAAGAGAATAAAGTTCACCAGAGATGATGTCTTCCGGCCAAGTAAAATATTGTATACATTGTAATTAAAAGTAAAAATTGGAGACGAACAAAATCCTGCCATATCTGAGAATACACTATCATTTTTTATCTACCAAAATACGGTTAAAACAAAAATACATCCATAATGTTTATCTCGTTGTATTTAATTCGACCACGAGAAATAAAATATACTCAAATCCAAGAAGTACACTCAAATTTGAGAAAATACACTGTGATTTGAGAAATCCGATCGGTTGGCCGTGGATTCCAGTCAAAGATGACAGCGACATTGGAGGTAATTATGAGGCTGATCTGGATTGAGGAATTTTAGGTACTAAATTAAGGAATTTTCATAGCGGGTGAGAGAAGAAAGAGTACAAATGAGAGAAAAAATATTAAAAAAGAGATCGAACGTCAGTGTTTTAGCAGGTTAGACCGACGGAGATTCTACGACGAGATTGTAATACCAAAGAGATCGACAATTTAAGGGAGATAGGGGAGGTAGTAGGCTATAGTACAAATATGAAAGGCGGAAGAGAGGAAAAAGCTAATTGTATTCATATTATTATAAAAGTATGAATACAATACCTATATACTAATATGGCCTTAGAATATTAGACACAAAACATATAAAGAAAGCATATAATTGAAATAATACACGGAAGTACCTTTGCAGTATAATAGGGATCAAACGCCTAAAAGACCGGAAGGCAACGTTGCTGCAACTCAGGATAAAGTAATACCCACTAGGATTTAGGATAAATAAGAAAATTCAATCTGGCTTTTATAGTGAATGACTGTCATATACGGAAGTTGTTATAGAGAGGTGTGATTGTACACTCAAATTTGTGTATATTTGTACAGAATGCAATATATTTGTATTACTATGTGTGACTCAATAGCAATTAAAAGAATAAAGTTCACCGGAGATGATGTATTCCGGCCAAGTAAAATATTGTATACATTGTAATTAAAAGTAAAAATTGGAGATGAACAAAATCTTGCCATATCTGAGAATACACTATCATTTTGTATCTACCAAAATCCGGTTAGACGAACAAAAATACAGCCATAATGTTTATCTCGTTGTATTTAATTCGACCACGAGAAATAAAATATACTCAAATCCAAGAAGTACACTCAAATTTGAGAAAATACACTGTGATTTGAGAAATCCAGTCGGTTGGCCGTGGATTCCAGTCAAAGATGACAACGACGGTGGAGGTAATGATGAGGCCGATCTGAATTGAGGAATTTTAGGTACTAAATTAAGGAATTTTCATAGGCGGTGAGAGAAGAAAGAGTACAAAGGAGAGAAAAAATAAATAAAAAAGAGGTCGAACGTTAGTGTTTTAGCGGGTTAGACCGACGGAGATTCTACGATGAGATTGTAACACCAAAAAGATCGACAATTTAAGGGAGATAGGGGAGGTAGTAGGCTATAGTACAAATATAAAAGGCGGGAGAGAGGAAAAAGTTACTTTAGGGGTTAGAAGTCCCTTAGAGGGGGTATTTGCTATAAAATCCAATATGTAGTTATCTATTATAATTAGTTTAAAGTGTATTTATATATGATAAATATAATGTATAATTTAGTTATACCATGTAAAATTTTCTTAAAAAATAGTTATCTGTCCATATTATCCACCAAAAAATTAGGTTGGATAATGAACTTGTAAAATTGGATCAAATGTGGATACGAACCATATTATCCACCTAAAAAATAGATAACCAATGGATAACTAATATTTTTAACTTTTATCTATCTATATTATTATAAAACTATGAATACAATACCTATATACTAACATAGCCTTAGAATATTAGACACAAAACATATAAAGAAAGCATATAATTGAAATAATACACGGATGTACCTTTGCAGTAGAATAGGGATCAAACGCCTAAAAGACCGGAAGGCAACGTTGCTGCAACTCGGGATAAAGTAATACCCATTAGGATTTAGGATAAATAAGAAAATTCAACCTTGCTTTTATAGTGAATGACTTTCACATACGGAAGTTGTTACAGAGAAGTGCGATTGTACACTCAAATTTGAGTATATTTGTACATAATGTAATATATTCCATGCATGATAATCGCCAAAAATATTATATAGCCATTTCATCTATGATAATCATCAAAACTATTATATAGCCTTTTTGATGTTAGGCTAGAAACTCGTATTTTATCCGTAGTATTGCATTCTAATTACTTGCAATATATTCCATGCATGATAATCACCAAAAATATTGTATAGCCATTTCATCTATGATAATCATCAAAACTATTATATAGCCTTTTTGATGTTCGGCTAGAAACTCGTATTTTATCCGTAGTATTGCATTATAATTACTGTATTTTATATGTATTTGAGCTTAAATGATAGTGAATTACACTTAGTACATATTTTATGCCTTGTATGAGTGATTTCGAGTTCAAAAGTTATTTTGGAGCTAAATCGAACAATTTGGAGCTTTGAAATCTGAGTAAAAGCCCAATAAATTAAGTCGGGATCGTATTCGGAGGTCGTGTACCAAATCTGGATGTCAAAGGAGGATGAAACAATTTCCCTCTGAGAAATTAATACTGTCGTGCCGCAGGGCACGACACGACAATGTAAACTTACCCGACAAGAAAAAAATCATTGCCCGCTGATAAACTCCACAAGTGCGCCGCGGGGTGCAGCGTGTGTGTGCAAAATCGCAGAGAATTCCTACTCCGGCTTGTAAAGAGTAGATTTGTCCTGGGTTGTTTTGAGGGGGTGACCTAACTTGGAGAGGAAAAAACAAAAGGATGGAACACTCTTCATTGACTTTATGTTTGAAAACATAATTTTTGAAGATTGTATGAACATGAGTGGCTAAGAACCCTAATATTTTGGGGTCATGGGGCTACATGAATGTGATGTTTGAAGTTTAGTTTGACGAGTTTGAGTTTATCATATTGGGTTATTTATTTAATTATGTTTTAATTATTTTGCTGAGTAGCTAACAATGATATACTATCTACGAATCTAGAGTTGAACCCGAAATTGGAAATTCTAGATTGCATATAGAATTAAATATAGCAAATTCTTGAACCGGGCATCAGAAAACGGATTCACAATTAGGATAGACATATACCTAATTGCCTTGCTTGGTTGAAATACAGGAAGTATAAACTCATTCTTGTTACTTCCATAGACATATAGACATTAAGTTAGCTTGAATAGGCGAGTAAGAACTCGACAGATTCTTATGAGTAATATCAACCCTGTCAATCAACAGTCTAGATAAATCAATTAGTCATTTTAAGCCAGGAACGCAACACGATTATTAACTAGCATGTGACCGTGGAATATCCTCTCCTACTGATTGTTATCCGAATTTGCTTAAGTGTTGTGGTTGATTTCTAGTTATTTTATTGTCCGATAGTTTTTTAGGTAGTAAATTAGTCAATTTCATATTTTGTGAGAAATCTCTTGAATCAATAAGTTGTTTGAGCTTGAATCAGTCAAAATTTAATCATAAGTCTTCGTGGAATGATACTCTACTCACTACTTTATTACTTGACGACTGCGTATACCTGCGTGACTGTGTTTAGTCGCAACACTTTGCTTAAATAATGATTAATCAAAAAATCACGTAAACCATTATATATTAAAAAGATTATGTTGTAGCGTAGTGTTGTTTAGAAGAATAAATAAAACAGAACCAAGCTTACGTTTGAGGATCATTTTCGCGAATTCTGCATTTTTCGATAAATTCTCTTCACGATGTTTTTCTTTTTTTTGTTGCAAAATAAATAAATCTTTATTCGTATAGGTTTCTTTTTCTTTTCTTTTTTGCTTTCTTTTCTTCCCAGTTTCTTTTCTCTCTTATATTTTGTTTGTATATCTTTTTTGTTACGTGATGTTCAGTTAGATGCTTGTGCCATGAAATTATCTCCAAATTTAAGATTTAAATATATCTCTTATTTTAGATCTGAAAACAGAAATATTACATTATTACCAATGTTTGTGTCACATTATTCCTTTATTTGAAATATCCGAATTTAGGAAAAAAATAAGTTAGTTGGTATTATAACTTTAACAAAAGGTATACATTACTATAAAGTCTTATTAAATTATCAAATATACGAATTCTAGTAAAATACCTTTACTTAATATACTCATAAAAAAGACAAAATTTGCAAACTGTTATAGCACTGAATAATATCAAGCGAACCATATTGAATGAATTTTTCAAGACATGCTCAAAATATGATGAAGGATAGACGCATTTCAACAAAGAAATTTTAGAGTATTGTGTCTGGAACCCTTAGTGAAGACATGGGCAAAAAGGGGATAAAAAAATTCGCAATTTGTCAAATTGAGACTTGAAAGGAATTTAACATTTCATCCAACGATTTTCTTATATTTTTTTGTAAATTTTATTTATTTATCATGTTTTTTTGAATATGCAGCTAACCATAGAGAACGTGAAAAGTACTATTTGTGATTATTATTGAATCATGTCATGACGTTTTTCGTTTAAAAACTATTAATGAAAGAGAATGCCAAACATTCAAAGAAGCTTTAAAACAAAGAGGGTTACTAGAATCATATATACATAGCATGGGCAAGAGTGCTAAGAAATATGATTTATCTAAATTTGATCAGGGTCGAGATAATAATGTTGCCTCAAAATGTAAAGAAATTATTGAATAAAAGACTTTACCAGTGCTTGAGGAAGATTTCAACGCACAATAAAAGCTAAATCCTAAACAAGAACAAGTTTTCACGACTATGTTGCAACGAGTTAATTTAGTAGAGCGATTGTTAGGAAGTAGAATATCATTCAGATATCATGTATCACTTGTAATTGTCAGATCAAGAGGAATATTGCGTTAGAAAAAAAGTAACAAGTCGTGTCCTATAACTCACTCTTGATTCTAACATATTTCTTCAAATAATTGAAACAACCCTCACAAATTTGATGAAGTGCCTATGATGAAGTGTCAGACGATCGAACCCGTCGATAAAAGCTTCAGATATGTAAGAAATATCAACAACTCATTTAGTGAAAAATTAATAATTTTTTAAGGTGAATTCTCGATAATAACAATAGTTTCAAAATTGACTAGAGCAAAGACTGTTATTGCAAGCTTGAAAATTCATACTTATGCTTTAAATAAAAAAGACTCAGCTAATAAGAAATATGAGAGCAAGACATATCCAACATTTAATAATTTCTTGTTTCGTTTCAAAAATGGAAACATCACATAATAATAGATGATTTGTCCTTCTTCTAAAATAATTAGTTATCAAGCCCAATGATAATATCATTGGTGAAGATTGGTTAACAAGGATAATTAAAAAATAGCTATCTTAGCTAGCAGTAATGAATATATTGATCAACTAAATGAGATGTTGATTGCCAAATACCATAGTAAAAGAAAAATATTTCTCAATTTTGGCTCAGTAGAAGATATTATCAATAACTACTACCAAGAAGAATACTTAAATACTTGAACACCAAGTGGCCTTCCACCATACATGTATGTCGCGTTGTCAAGTTTATTATTTCTTATGTATGCTAGTGTCACGTATGTATATAATAGAGAAAGTTAAAAATGATATTTCATTGCATACTTATTGGTCTTGAAAAAGATGTGTCTACCATGCTACTGAGGAACTTAGATTTATCAAATGACTTATGTAATGTTATAAGGATAGTATGTCGAGGGTTTAACAATAATGTCATACATGCAAAAATCATGATGGTAAATGAACTTCCATGCATGTATTCTCTAGAATTCTACTTTTGCCTCTAGAAAACAAAGGATAGTGTCCGAAAATAAATAAAGCGCAAACGTAAACAATCCCAAGCGTTGGACCGTATTTATCGTAACATCTTTTTTTTTGCACAAAGAACTATATGTTGCACTTTCAAGAGAAATATCAACATCGACAACAAGAGTTCTTGTCACGACCCAAAATCCTAACCTGTCGTGATGGCGCTTATATCAATACTAGGCAAGCCGACAACCTCAATAAACCACAATTTCTTTTAAGTTTGAAAACATAATATCTGAAATCCATAGAAAATCTCACAAATTACTGACATAAAATACATTGCCAAAACCCGATGTCACTAAATACATGAGCATTTAAATGATAACAAAATCTGACTGATAAAAATACTGTCTGAAAATATAGAACAGTACAATAATTGAAAGGAAGAGAGTCAAGGTCAGCATACGCCAAACAACTACCTTGATAGTCTCCAACTGTTAGTACTCTGAGATCTAACAATCGACGTATCCAAAAGTACCTGGATCTGCACACGAGGTGTATGGTGTGGTATGAGTATAACCAATTCAGCAAGGAATAATTAAAGTAATTTCCAACACAATAAGGTAGGCAATGTTACAAGTTCAACATTCAAGGCCAAAACAATAATTTCATGTCAAGTTCAACTGAAACATAAACAATATCTCTCAGAAACTTAAAAAAATAAATAAATAGTGATATATGACAGTTGTAGTACAACAATAATGAAATCAATGCATCCTCCTCAGATCAACAACCAATTAGTCCTTCCACTTGCTCATCACTCGCACTCAGAAAGTACAATCACTAGGGGTGTACAGACTCCTAAGGGGCTCCTTCAGCCCAAGCGCTATAATCTGCACAGACAATTCACGTGCTGTACGGACAACTCACGTGCTATAGTATATTATCTGGATCCACAGGGACAACTCACGTACTATACGGACAACTCACGTGCTATAGTATAATACCTGGATCCGTACGGACAACTCACGTGCTTCATAGATAACGCACGTGCTATAGTATAATATTTGGATCCGCACGAACAACTCACGTGTTGCACAAACAACTCACGTGATGCACGGGAAACTCACGTGCTATAGTATCAATATCTCATAATCAGGCCCCGACGTCATGTATTCATAAATCTCTCTAATCTCTCGGGCTCTCAATAATCATGAAAATCAGCCCCAGTAGAAATGATATAATGTATCAACAATGAACAATAGAGACTGAGATGTAATATGCAAGTAAAATTCATGACCGAGTATAAAACATCAATTTAGCAGATATTTCAACATGTATAGTAAAATAATAAGTTAGCAGATAATTCAACATGTACACGACCTTTGTGGGTCCCTACAGTGTCAACACATGGTTTAAATATGATTTATAGTTCGATTTCTCTAATACGCAGAAAATGTATGGATATCAATAGATTATTCAACTACATAGTTCCATAGAATTTATCAAGTTACAATTTCTACGGTGCACGCCTACACGCCCATTACCTAACATGTGCGTCATCTCAAAAGCGATCACATAACACATTATCCAGAGTTTCATACCCTAAGAGCCACATTTAGAACTGTTACTTACCTCAAATCGTGTAATTCTTTATTCTTCTATGCCTTTGCCTAGCGAATCGGCCTCCAAACGCCTCGAATCTAATCACATATAATTCAATTCAGCCAATACAAATTATAGGAATTAATTCCATATAAAAATACTAATTTCCAACAAAATCCGAAATTGCACTCAAAAATCGTCCGCGGGGGACACATCTCGGAACCCGACAAAAGTTACAGAATATGAACGCCATTCAACGACGAGTCCAACCATACCAAATTTATCAAATTCCGACAACAACTCGACCTTCAAATCCCCAAATTTCATTTTCAAATCCATAGGCCCAAATCCTCTAGTTCACCTAAAAAACACGTAATGTAGTTGAAATACTCAATGATAATCCAATATTATTGACTAACAATGATCATAAGTGACTTACCTCACGTTTTCCCGTGAATTCTCTCAGAAAATCGCCCCAAACCGTGCTTGAAATATTAGAAATGAAGCCAAAATCGCGAACCCTTATTTTTAACATTTTACCAGGATTTTCGCTTCTGCGGATCACTAAGCCGCTTTTGCGGTTCCCGCTTTTGCTGACACGCTTCTGCGAGGAGCTGTCCGCTTCTGTGAAGCTGCCTCACCAAGCGCCTATGCGCCTCTTGATCAAACACCTGCAGGTGCGGGGCCGCTTCTGTGACTACCTGTCGCTTCTGCAATCACATCCCCAACCACGCCTGACCACATCTGACATGGAGAGCTCGCTTTTTCGAGGTCGCACCTGCGATGGGATTTTCGCAAGTGCGAGTACACCAGTAACTTCCAATTTCAGCAATTCTCTAAGTTCCAAACTCGGTCTGTTAACCATCCGAAACTCACTCGAGGCCTCCGGGACCTCAACCAAATATACAAACAAGTCCTAAAACATTATATGAACTTAGTCAAAACCCCAAATCACATCAAACCACGCTAAACCCACGAAACATACCCCAATTCAAGCTTAATGAAACTAAGAATTTTCAACTTATACATTATATGCCAAAACTTATCAAATCAAGTCCGATTGACCTCAAATTTGCACACAAGTCATAAATGACATAACAGACCTATTCCAATTTTCAGAATCGGATTCCGACCTCGATATCAAAAGTCAACTCCCTGGTCAAACTGCCAAACTTAAATTTCTATTTTTGCCATTTCAAGCCTAATTTAACTGTGGACTTCCAAATAGTTTTTCCAGACACGTTCCTAAGTCCAAAATCACCATACGGAGCTATTGGAATCATCAAAATTCTATTCCGGGTCGTTTACACATAAGTCAATATCCGGTCAACTATTTCAACTTAAGCCTTAAACCTTGGAACTAAGTGTTTGTGATGACACGATAGGTCATCTTATATTTTAGAACCCAATTCAGTGTCCCAAAGCCTTAAATATCTCATTTTAGCCTTTCTCGATTTAGGTGAGCAGTCCTGGGGGGCGTCTTTCCGGAAAGGTTTTATGTTAAAAACTAAGAAAAATATAAAATTTTACCTTAAAATTCATTTGAGTTGACTTTGGTCAACATTTTGAGCAAACAGAATCGAATTCGTATTTTGACGGTCGTGGTGGGTCCGAATCGTGATTTGGGACTTGGGCGTATACCTGGAATCGAATTCGGAAGTTCCTAGCCCGATTTGACGCAATTTGGACGTCCGGTTGTGAAAATAGAAGTTTCAAGTTTTCTTAAAAATTTCATTTGATTTGGTATTCAATTTGTAGTTCTAGGTATTATTTTGCTGATTTGATCGGGTGAGCAAGTTCGTATGATATTTTTAGACTTGTGTGCATAGTTGGTTTAGAGCCCCGAGGCCTCGGATGAGTTTCGGATAGGCTACGGAGTGAAATTAGACTTAGAAAATGTTCCTGGTGTCTGCAATTTCTGGTAACTGGCCGCTAATATTGCATTTGCAATCATGAGGTCGCAATTGCGGGGAGGCCAAAGCTCGCATTTGCGAACAATGCTTCCCATTTGCGAAGGGAGTCAGGTGGGGTCAGTGATCGCAAATGCAATGAAATGGTCGCATTTGCGGAGAGTCAGTGTTCGCATTTGCAAACTTTCATCGTTGAATGCAGAGATGTGATGGTCTTTGCAATTGCGATGGATTCTTTGCATTTGTGAGGTTCGCATTTGTGAACCCCAGGTTGCAAATGCGACATCTGCAGCTGATCAAACTTGACTTAAATGGGATTTTTGTTCATTCTTCAAAATTTTCAAAACAAGAAACCCTAGAGGCGATTTTTCAAGGAACCTTTCTTCCCCAAATCATTGGTAAGTGATTCTAAACGTTTCTTACAGTCTTTCACTACATTTCCTAAGATTTCAACCTAAAATCTTGAGTTTTCATGATAGAAATTTAGATTTTTGGGTAGAATTAGGGATTTTTGTAAATTGGGGATTTAGACCTCAAATTGAGGTCGGATTCCAAAACAAATTACATAACCAGATTCGGGGGTGAATGGGTAATCATGTTTTGGTCCGAACTTCGAGATTGGACCAAGCGGGCCCAGGGGTTGATTTTTTCAATAATGACCTAAATTGAATTCTTTGCAATCGTGGGTAGTTCCTAAGGCTTAATTTGAATTGTTTGGTTGGTAAATTTCTAAATTCTATTGGTTTGGAGGCTTGTTTGAGAGGCAAAGCTATGATTGAGCTTTGAGTGGACCTTTTGGAGCGAGGTAAATGTCGTGGTTAACCTTGACTTGAGAAATTAGGACTTGTTTATTTATTTGCTACATTTTAGATGTTGGGTACAATGTATATGTGAGGTGACAAGTACTTATGCGTTGTTGTCGAGTTAAAGCATGCAGGTGAGACTTACTCCTTGTAGCTTATTACTTACTTTGGTCCGTTATCCATGCTTAGACTAGTGACTTGCTAAATTTATAGTTCTCATTGTGTTTACGGGCTTTTGGTGATACTTGAGTAGTGAATCCAAAGTTGAGGTTGGTATTGTGGAACCATTGTTGAGGTAAAGCTTGTTATTATTGAATTATATCTCACTACTTTATATTTGTTCATTGTTATGTGGTAAGGGAGAGTGTTAAAACACGAAGGGTGATGTCGTGCCATATTGTGAGTGTTAATGCATGAAGGGTGATGTCGTGCCATATTGAGAGTGTTAATGCACGAAGGGTGATGCCGTGACATGTTATGAGAGCTAATGCACGAACGGTGATGTCATGCCGTATCTTTGATTTACATTGTGCGGTTGAGAGTAAAAACACGAAGGATGATGTCGTGCAACTTCTTTTATTGTGTTTAATTGATTTCACTGATTAAAGGCATATCGATTGTTTTGGTTATCATATATGTTGTAGCTCTTATATCTTATTTCCCCCCTTTAGCATGTTTTCACTCCCAGTAGTACATGTTTTAGTTGTTATTGTTGTCTTTCTTGTACATATACTATTATTTGCACAGGTTTATTATGTGGGTATCTTATCTTAGCCTCGTCACTAATTCGTCGAGGCTAGGCTCGACACTTACAAGTACACGGGGTCGATTGTACTCATACTACACTCTGCACTTCTTGTGCAGATTTTGGCACCGGTCGTAGCTGATCGTGAGGTTAGCAGCTTGACTTGCTTGTCAAGAGACCCAAGGTAGATCTGCTAGCGTTCGCAGACCCTGGAGTCTCTTCCTAGCTAATTATTTTACTGCTTCTTTTCTTTCAGAATAGTGTATTTCCTTTCAGACTCTGTTTGTAGTAAATCATAGTAGCTCGTGAATTGTGACTCCATATCCTAAATGTATAAGATATTATGTGTTTTATGTTATTCCATAAATCAGTTTTAGCTTCTGTTTAGCTTAATTTTTCTTGTTATTGAAATTGGCTAAAGTTGGCATTAAGAATCCTTGGCTTGCCTAGCAAGTTAAATATTGGGCGCCATCACAGTCCCGACGGTGGGACTTCCGGGTCGTGACAAGTTGGTATCAGAACACTAAGTGGCCTAAGTCTCACAATTCACGAGCAAGCATAGCAGAGTTTGAAGGATCGGTGCGGAGACGTCTGTACTTATCTTCCAGAGGCTATGAAGTTTAAGAACAAATTTCACATCTATTCTTCTTTATCGTGCGATTTTGTTCTCTCAATTCTAATTAAACTCTTCTACTCTTATTCTCTCGCAGATGGTGAGTACACGTACCGCATCTTCAGCTGAGCAGCAACCAGAGCCCCCAGTGGCAGCTCCTACGAGGGGGAGTGGTCGAGGCCAAGGCTGTGCCAGAGGCCGAGGCAGGGCTCAGCTCAATGATCGAGCACCAGCAGCAGCTGCGGAGCCTCAAGCAGAGTTGGATGAGGAGGTTCCCGCCCATACTGTTCTTGTCGGCCCAACTCAGGTCCGGAGGGGGTCATTGCCACCCAAGTGCTTCGGGAAGCTTTTGTCCGTTTGGTGGGCCTTATGGAGAGTGTGGCCCAGACTGGCGCATTTCCCATGGCACCAGCCATCTCTCAGGCTGGAGGAGGAGCACAAACTCCTGCTACCCACACTCCAGAGCAGATGACTCCCTAGTATCAGACTCCAGCAGCTCATCCAGTCGGAGTAGTTCAGCCGATAGTTGCGGCACAAGCCGGTGATGGGCCAACTATGTCTTTTGAGGCTTTATGGAGGTTGAACAAGTTCACCAAGGTATTTATAGTTCACTTCAGTGGTGCACTTTCAGAGGATCCCCATGAGTATCTTGATAACTGTCATGAGGTGCTACAAAACATGGGTATAATAGAGACCAACGAGGTCGATTTTGCTGCATTTCAGATGACTGGTTCCACCAAGAAATAGTTGAGGGATTATTTGTTGACCATACTAGCTGGGTCACTTGCTCTTACTTGGGACCAGTTCTCTCAGCTCTTCCTAGAGAAGTTCCTCCCGATCACATTGAGAGAGGAGTATCGTCGTCAGTTCGAGCGCCTCCAGTAGAGCAGTATAACAGTTACTTAGTATGAGACCCATTTTGTAGATTTGTCCTGTCATGCTATTCTCTGCTTCCTACCGAGAGAGAGAGAGAGAGAGAGAGAGAGAGAGAGAGAGAGAGAGAGAGAGGATCGGGAGGTTTATTGAGGGGCTTGCTCAGCCTATCATGTTACAGATGGCTAAGGAGACTAAGAATGAGATTTCTTTTCAGGCGGCTGCCAATGTCGCCAAGCGAGTCGAGATGGATCTTGCACAGGGAGGTCAAGGGTCTGACAAGAGACCTCGTCGTTTCGTTGGGTTCAGCGATGCCTCTTCTGGAGGCAGGGATACTTTTGGTAGAGGTCATCCTTCCAAGCCGTTTCATTCAGCACTCTAGGCATCCCATGGTGCTCCAAGTGGTCGTGGATCTCACATGCCTTATTCTGATCAACTAGCCTATAGTGCACCACCAGCTCCTATTAGTGCACCTCCGCTCTAGAGTTTTCAGGGTGGTTACTCAGGTCGACAGGGTCAGTTTCAGGGCTAGCAGTCACAGAAGTCGAGGTCCTGTTATACTTGTGGTGATCCAAGGCACATTGCTATATTTTGCCCTCGTGCACCGAGCAGTTCATAGCATCAAGGTTCTCGTGCCATGGTCCCGGTACCGGGTACTACACCGCCCACTCAGCCAGCTAGAGGTAGGGGTCAGGCAGTCAAAGGTGGTGGTCAGGCCATTAGAGGTGGAGGTCAAGCCACTAGAGGTGGAGTCCAGCCATCCAGGGGCCATCCTAGAGATGTAGTTCAGAGTGACGGGGCTCAGCCCCGATGCTATGCTTTTCCAGCCAGGCTTGAGGCAGAGTCATCTGACGCCGTTATCACATGTACTATTTTAGTTTGCAGTAGAGATGCTTCAGTTCTATTTGATCTGGGTTCTACTTACTCCTATGTGTCATCCTATTTTGCTTCATATTTGGTTGCACCTTGTGATTCTTTGAGTGCTCTTGTGTGTGTGTCCACACCTGCGGGGGATGCTATTATTGTAGATCGTGTTTATCGTTCATGTGTGGTCACCATTGGAGTCTTGATACCAGTGTAGATCTTTTACTTCTTGATATGGTTGATTTTGATGTTATCTTGGGTATGGACTGACTGTCACCTTATCACGCTATATTGGATTGTCACGCCAAGACCGTAACCTGAGCCTTGTCGGGGTTGCCTCGATTAGAGTGGAGAGAGAATCCTGTCCATTCTACTAGCAGGGTATCTTACATGAAGGCTCGACGTATGGTAGAGAAGGGTTGTCTAGCTTATTTGGCTTATGTCCGCGATTCTAGTGTGAAGGTTCCTTCCATGGATTCACTACCAGTCGGCTGTGAGTTTCCAAAGGTGTTTTCTGTAGACCTGCCGAGGATGCCACCTGATAGGGATATTGACTTATGCATTGATTTGGCTCTGTGCGCTCATCTATTCCGCCATACCGCATGGCCCCGTCAGAGTTGAAAGAATTGAAGGAACAGTTGCAAGATTTTCTCGATAAGGGCTTCATTAGACCTAGCGTCTTGCCCTATGTGTGTTTCAGGGTGGTCCGGGCCGAGACGGGTTGGGAAAAAAGGTAACCGGCCGGTTTCCAATCCGGGCCGGTTACAAGTTATGCCAAACCTGGCTCAATAGGTCCGGGTCCATCCGGGTAAAAAATGAACCAACAGGGTTACGGATCCAAGGGGCCGGGCCGGGCCGGGTTAGCATTTTATTTTTGTATTTTGTATAATTATCGTAATTTATATTAATGTAAAGTAAAAAAAAAAAAAAAAAACTTATAAAAATAGTGTTTGAATAAAAGGATGTAAAGGCTTTAATTTGAAATTTTGAATATTTCATTAAGAATTTAAGATAATAGAATAGAATCATAAATGAAAATGGAAAAATTGCACTTATAATTTGCAAATGCTTTTTTTATTTCAAACTTACAAATTGAAGTTTACATTTAACAACAAGTAAATTTAACGAAAAAATAGTAAATTCAAAGGTTTTGCATTGCCTTAGTAAGTTCTTCATAATCAATATGAACTTCTTAGCCATCTTCTGGAGTGCTAAATTCAGATGGGTTACCATATGTTAATATATCTCCAAGTTCCTCGTCTTCTGGTCTATCAACATCTTCACGTCCCTGATTTCTTCGTTCCGATCTAATCCAATCTCTGAAACATACTAAAACTTCCAAAGTATTGATTTCCAATGAGTGACGGGTGTCTCCAAGTTGTTGTCTTGCTTGACTAAATGCACTCTTTGATGCAACAGTTAAAATTAGCACATTCAGCACGTCCCGAGCCATAGCGGAAAGAACATGAAATTGCTTTTTATTCTCATGCCACCATCCCAACGGTGAATATTCCTTTGTGCAAGGCTCTTTTTAATTTTGCAAGTAGAATTAAAGTTCATCAATGTTCCTGTTACTGGTTTGAGTGGTAGGAAATGTAGACCAAATATTAAAACCATCAAGGCCTTCATCATCATCCATAATAGTAGAAGTGGTACAATGCATAGTGGGATTAACATTGCCTACATTAAGAGCAGTATCATCAACTATATTTACATAATAATTATATAATTATTGTAAATAATCATTTAGCTTGTTCATACAACAATATATATCTGGGGTTTCAGTTGGTCCGATATCCATATAAGTATATAAAGCATTGATTAGTTGGTGGCAATCACACATCTTTTGAAGTAGTATCAGATGTTGAAGTAGTACCTCCTTTTCTATTTCCCCGATTACCCCAATTAGCAACCTCACTACAAACTATTTTTGCAGCATTAAACATATTGTAAAAATTTAACTACTAGCAAAAATTAAATATGCAACTAAAATAGTAAATAAGAGAAAGAGTTGGAGGGAGAGCACAGAATTCGACAATAAATTAAACACTTGATGATTTTGAAACTCCAATGTTACCACGAAGAAACGTCAATTGTTCAAATTTTGAAGTTCAATTGTTCAAACTTCAAATAATAAATAATACGATAAATTAAATTCCAAAAAAAATGAGATCCAAATAGTTGATTGCACTTTAGGTGAATAATGAGAGAATGATAATTGAGAATATGATATTTGAGAAATGAGAGATGAGTGAAGAAATGAAGAAGATGGGGGTGCATTTATAGTTTTTTCAAAGGGCTAAATTAGTAGTTACAAAAGTGTTATTTTTTAAAAATAAATGCCCAAAAAGGGCTATTTGTGAAAATCCAACCGTAGGGCAACAACCAAAATGCAGTTGACTATTGCCAACGGTAATAACACCTTTAAAAAAATCTATAATTTTAGCCGTTAAATTGGTCTGGTCCGGGTCGGTTAACCGGTTCTACAGTAATGTTCGTTGACCAAGTTTGACCGATCCGGTTAACCGGATCTTTTTAGGTGAACGGACCAACCCCCTAACCCAACCCACCTGACCGCATAAATACCAGTCCGGACCGGTCTGGGCTGGTTCAGAAACGGGTCAACCCGGCCCGTTTGACAGGCTTATCTTGCCCTGAGGTGCGCATGTGTTGTTCGTGAAAAAGAAGGATGGATCGATAAGGATGTGCATAGATTATCATCAGTTGAACAAAGTCACCATCAACAACAAGTATCTTTTGCCGAGGATTGATGACTTATTTGATCAGCTTCAGGGTGCCAAGGTGTTTTTGAAGATTGATTTGAGATCTGGTTACCATCAGTTGAGGATTAGGGCATTCGATAAAGCTTTTCGGACTCGGTACGGGCATTATGAGTTTCTAGTGATGTCCTTTGGGTTGATAAATGCCCCAGAAACATTCATGGATTTGATGAACTGAGTGTTCAAGCCTTATTTGGACTCCTTTGTATTATTGATGATATCTTGATCTACTCTCGTAGTCGAGAGGAGCACAAGAAGAATCTTAGGATCAGACTCTAAGAGACAACCAATTAAATGCTAAGTTTTCAAAGTGCACGTTTTGGTTGGATTCTTTCGCTTTCTTGGGGAACGTTGTATTAGCATAGGGCATTCAGGTATATCCTAAGAAGATTGAGGTAGTTCGGAACTAACCTAAACCCACTTAAGCCACATAGATCAGGAGTTTCTTGGGTTTGGCAGGCTATTACTGTCGGTTTGTGGAGGGGTTCTCATCTATAACACCCTTGTTGACCAGGTTGACCCAGAAGGGTGCCCTGTTCAGATGGTCAGACAAGTGTGAGCGAGCTTTCATAAGCTTAAGATTGCTTTGACTACGGTGCCGGTGTTGCCCACAATTTTAGGATCTTATACGTTATATTGTGATGCATCTCGTATTGGGCTCGATGCAGTATTGATGCAGGACGACAGGGTGATTGCATATGGTTTGCGACAATTGAAGGTTCATAAGAAGAATTACCTTGTCCATGACTTAGAGTTGGCAACTATTGTTCATGCGCTGAAGATATGAAGGCATTATCTTTACGGCGTGTCGTGCGAGGTTTTCACGAATCATCGGAGCCTTCAGTATTTGTTCAAGCAAAAGGATCTCAGTTTTAGGTAGAGGAGGTGGTTGGAGCTATTGAAAGACTATGGTATCACGATTTTGTACCACCCGGGGAAGGCTAATATAGTGGCCGACGCATTGAGTAGAAAGGCAACGAGTATGGGCAGCCTTGCGTACATTCCAGTCGATGCGAGACCGCTTGCATCAGATGTTCGGAGCCTAGCCGTGTTATAGCTTGCATAGTCGCTCGATCTTCCTTGTTTGAGAGCATCAGAGATCGGCAGTATGACGACCCTCATTTGTTGGTCCTTAGGGACACAGTGCGACATGGTGGTTCCAAGCAGGTTACTGTTGGGGATGAAGGAGATTTGAGGATGCAGGGTCATGTTTGTGTGCCTAATGTGGATGGACTTCGTGAGTTGATTCTTGAGGAGGCCCACAGTTCTCGGTATTCTATTCATCCGGGCGCCGCCAAGATGTAATAGGACCTGCAGCAACATTATTAGTGGAGGAGAATGAATAAGGACATAGTTGCATATGTATCCCGATGTTTGAATTGTCAGCAAGTAAAGTGTGAGCATCAGAGACCTGGTGGTTTCCTTCAGAGGTTAGATATTCTTGAGTGTAAGTGGGAGCATATCACTATGGATTTCGTTGTTCGACTCCCACGGACTCAGAGGAAGTTCGACGTAGTTTAGGTCATTGTTATAGGTTGACCAAGTCAGCGCATTTCATTTTTTTGGCAATTACCTATTCTTCATAGCGGTGGCAGAGATATAAATCTGTGAGATCGTCCGTGTTCACGGTGTGCGCGTGTCTATCATTTCTAGTCGAGGTACGCAGTTCACCTTGCAATTTTGAAGAGCAGTACAACGTGAGTTGGGCACGTGGGTTGAGTTAAGCACAATGTTTCATTCTCAGACGGACGGACAGTCCGAGCGCACTATTCATATATTGGCGGATATGTTCGCGCATATGATATAAACTTCGGATGGTCGTGGGATCAGTTCTTGTCACTTACAAAATTTGCTTACAACAACAGCTACCAGTCGAGCATCCAGATGGCTCCCTTTGAGGCATTATACGGTAGACGGTGTCGATCGCCAGTTGGATGATTGGAGCCAGGGAGTCTCGATTGTTGGGTACAGATCTAGTACGAGATGCCTTGGATAAGGTCAAAATTATTCAGGATCGACTTCGCACAGCTCATTCCAGGTAGAAGAGTTATGCCGATCGTAGGGTTCGTGATGTTGCATTCTTGGTCAGAGAAAAAATGTTGCTTCGGGTATCACCCATGAAGGGTGTGATGAGATTCAGAAAGAAGGGCAAGTTGAGCCCTAGGTATATCAGACCTTTTGATATTCTCGAGAGAGCGGGAGAGGTGGCTTACAGGCTTGCGTTGCCACCGGGGTTATCATCAGTTCACCCGGTGTTCTATGTGTCCATACTCCAGAAGTATCACGGCGATCCGTCCCATGTATTAGATTTAAGATCTGTCCAGTTTGACACGGATTTGACTTACGAAGAGGAGTCGGTGGCTATTCTAGTCCGGCAGGTTCGTCAGTTGAGGTCAAAGAGTTACCCTTCCGTTCGAGTGCGGACATGCGGAGTAGATATCCCCACCTTTTCACCAGTTCAGGTGCTTTTCTATGTTCGTTCGAGGACTAGCGATTGTTTTAGAGGTGGAGAATGTAATGACCCGATAGGTCATCTTATGTTTTAGAACCCAATTCTGTGTACCGAAGCCTTAAGTATCTCATTTTAGACTTCCTCAATTTGCATGCACAATCCAGGCGTCTTTTCGAAAAGCTTTTATGTTAAAAACTGAGAAAAAATATGAAACTTTGCCTTAAAATCTATTTGAGTTGACTTCGGTCAACATTTTGATCAAAATGGACACGTATTCGTGTTTTGACGGTCTCGGTGGATCCGTATCATAATTTAGGACTTGGTCGTATTCCTGGAATCGAATTCGAAGTCCCTAGCCCGAGTTATCGCATTTTGTAGAAATTTGAAAGTTTAAGGCTTTATGAATTTAAAATGTTTGACCGATGTTTGGCTTTTAGATCTCGTTTTCGTATTTTGGTTCCGGAGCCTGATATAGGTACAATGCTACATTTATGACTTTTATGTGAAATTTGGTGAGAAACAGAGTTGATTTGACATGATTCAGATGTTCGGTTGTGAAAATATAAGTTTCAAAGTTTTCTTGAAAATTTCACTTGATTTGGTGTTAAATTAGTAGTTCTAGGTGTTATTTTGGCGATTTGACCGCGCGAGCAAGTTCGTATGATATTCTTAGACTTGTGTGCATAGCTGGTTTAGAGATTCGAGACTCGGTTGAGTTTCGGATAGGGTACGGAGTGAAATTCAACAACAACAACAACAACAACAACAACAACAACAATAACAATAACAATAACAAACCCAGTATGTTCCCCACAGGTGGCGTATGGGCAGGGTAGTCTGTACGCAGACCTTACCCCTACCTAATGCAGGTAGAGAGGTTGTTTCCAATAGACTCTCGGCTCAGGATGGGTAATAAGAAGAAGAGGAAAGCAAGAAAGGAAGAAAGAAAGATACAAAGTGAAATTAGTATTTGCGAGATCAATATTCGCATTTGTGAACATTCCCAATTCCTGAAAGGCTCGCATTTGCGAATAGGGGTAAGGTGGGGGCAGTGATTGCAAATGCGATCAAATNGATAGATTATATTGGTTTGGAGGCTTGTTTGAGAGGCAAAGTTGTGATTGAGCTTTGAGTGGACCTTTTGGAGCGAGGTAAGTGTCGTGGTTAACCTTGACTTGAGGGATTATGACTTGTTTGTTTATTTGATACATGTTTAGATGTTGGGTACAACGTATATGTGAGGCGACAAGTACTTATGCGTTGTTGTCGGTTTAAAGCATGCGGGTGGGACTTATTCGTTGTAGTTTATTACTTAATTTGATCTGTTACCCTTGCTTAGACTAGTGGCTTTCTAAATTGATAATTCTTATTGTGTTTACGGGCTTTTGGTGATACTTGAGTATTGAATCGAAAGTTGAGATTGGTATTTTGCGCCCCCTCTTTCTTCGCGGAGATCGGGTTTATGACATTCGGTTGGGACAACTCTTTCCTTTTGGGAAGGGGTTTGTGTTTTTGAGAGTCGCCACCTAACGATTTCTAAAGGTGCGTTAGGACACCAAAGGGGTTCACTTACAACTACGTTGCTAATCAGAGATAGGGTAAGGACTTGAAATTATCCTAAGGGGAAGGTGTTAGGCACCCCTCAGGATCCACAAGTGGGGTTCCCGGCCAAACAACTTTTGTGAATTTGAGCAAGTAGCAAATAGGCAATTAATATTTAAACGAGTAAAGAGTTTTGAAAGACTCATAGTCTAAGCACACATGTGTTACAAAAAGTTTTGAAAATACTTAACATTTGAGCAAGGTATTTGAAAGAGTTATGATCTAAACATGCATATAAAGGATATGGGGAGTCCTAGGTTGTTTGTCATATGGACCACATCAGTACAATACCCGATAATCACTCCTCAAAGAGGGGCTACACGTGGTATTAGCGCATCAGTCATCATATCCATATTCTACCCTTTCCCACCCCGTGAAAGTAACTAAATTGAGTGTTGGTCTCGACCTCTATTGCATGCTCTTACCCGTCCCTTCCTATTAGTCCCGGAGGAAATTAGGACTCCTATCCTAAATGGAGGTGCTAGGCAGACCCTCAGGTTTAAAAGGTAAAAATTCTAGGGCGACATATAACAAAAAAAGTAGGACTGCAGATAAAGGGAAAGCATGGAAAGAAGATAAAGGCTCAAGTATTCCTCCACACATAGTACACATAAACAGAATGACTCATACACAGTTAAGGTCCATATTCAGCTTCAGATCCTAATACATAGTATCGAAATGATAATAGCAAAGACAGATTTATTGTGTAACTCAGAGAGGAAGTCTTAACTAGTTTTATTTACTGATTTTATCCATGTTGATAATTAAGAAGCATACATAAATAGACATATTTCCAGTTTTAACAACTTTGATTACTTAACGCTTGCCTAGGCATAGGACAATGCTCAGTAATTACCCAGATTATTAAAGAAATTGTTGAGTTGTTTTGCCTAAACATGTTGTACTTAGGTGTTTCATCAAATGCAGAATTATCACTAGTTGTTTAGAGACATGGTAAAACAATTTTAGGTCCTTTTTCATGCATTGGTAATTAGGCGGGGAATGAATCCTAAAACATGATATCTAGTGCACAGATAGGGATGCAGAATGATGCACATACAGAATCCTAAGCAGGATATCTAAATGCACAATAATTACAACATTAAGCATGATTTCAGAAGATGCAAGAGTGACAGTTTATTTTAGTGTTGTTTACCCTAAACAGGATCTCTAAGTGTACATGGCAGCATAGATCATGATTGCAAAGTACTGGTTATTAACACATTTTAACGCATGATTCTCTAAGTGATATGACAGTGAGATGGACATGCTGAAAATAGTAAGTATAAATCCTAGGGAACATGATCTCTAATGCATGAAATGAGTCCTAAGCATGGTCTCTATTGCGCAAAGTAGGAATATAAACCTAATAACATGTTTTCTACCCTTTTAATAGCTAAAGCATACATAGTCACCCATTCCCTTTCCACTATCCATTCCCCAAGATTTGTTTACAAATTATTACAGGCCAATGAATGAATTATAGAATAGAAAATCAAGAAGCTACTCTATAGGGAGCCTTTAATTAGGCCCAGATTTCCCAAAGCCTCCAATGGCCTCATATGCCTCAGCTCCATAGACAAATACGAGTCTAGGTGCATCAAAGTTCCCTAAGGATCTCAAGGATCCCGGTCAGTGCTTACACCTAGACTTAGTAACCAAGAATTTGAACAAGTGCAGTGTGGAAGTGCCAGCCTCAGTGTGTCAGAGTTCAAAGGGAGCTCAAGGGTCCCAAAGCAGTGCTCACACTGAGGGGGGAGAACTTAAGGGTCTAAGAATAAAGTGAAGTGCAGGAGGTGATTTAAAAAGAATTGAGTTAAGAAAGCATTTCTGAAAGCAGTTTATTTGAAATAGGTTTACATATCAGTAAGTGCGTGGCTTAGGAAAATAGTTTTGAAAAGAACAGGGGATAACCAACACCAAACAGTACACAGAACATAGAGAGACAACTACAAACAAGGAGACAAGGATTGGGGACACATAGGCTGTACATAAAAACAGGTTTATATACAAGTCAACATTAGAGAAGTACTAAAGTATCACATACCTGTACAAACACCTAAACAGTCACAGACGTATTTTGCCACAAAGAGTTCATGCCAAGACCTTAATAGTTGATAAGGAAGTACCAAAGAAGACAACACATGATAAACATAGTTGCACATAGGTTTAAGAAGAGTTTCAGGGTATATCATGGAGGCTAAGTAACATGTGGTGCATGTTGTAGTGTACTAGGAATTGAAGAAGACATAAGTGAATCAGAATCATGTTGAAACATGCAGGGTGAGGGGTAATAACATGTTGAGCATAGTATACAAACTAATTGCAAGTAGAACAACTAAACCATAAGTAGAGGCAGATTAAAAACAAGATGAATCGAAATACCCAAAGAAACATATTATTTTGAAGCTTTAAACATAAACTGAAGACATACCAGTTGGAAGATAGCAAGTGCAGATTAAAGAATAGGCAAATAGAATAACCAGTCTTGGCTTGCAGCCGACTAGTAATAGTAACAAGTAATCAAGAGAAGAACAGTAGAGAATATGTATGTGTGTAAGAGAGAGAGTTGAACAGTGTGTATGTTCGTGTCTTGCTAATGAAAGAGCAGAGGTACATATAGTTTTGAAAATAGGCAGAGAGTATGGTAACAAGTACTTAGTTTAGCTTAATTATGGAAATAATACTCAATCAGTATCAATTAGAGACCTGGACTCCCTTTAATTAGGGAGTCAAGTTCAAACGGAACAATCAGAGTTAAATAAGGGGAAGGCATCAATTATAAACTGATTTTACCATAATAAGAGTAGTAAAATCATGTGGCATGTAATAAAGACCAAGTACAGAATATTTCAAGTAAGGAAAATATACACTGAGTGTGTTTATATGGTAAAAATATAAATTAGTTCTGGAAATTAGTCAAAGAATCACATATGAGACTAAAATCACGAGGAACGAGTACTAATTGAGGAAGGTATCACACGAATAAGAAAACAATTCGAAATCGGTACAGAATTACAAGGGACATACACAAAATCATAGATTCAAAGAAAAATATCACAGCTTTACGAAGAGATGCACAGAATCAATAGAATATTAGGTAAATAATCTCTAATCGAATAATCCGACTTACTAAGCAACAAATAGCACGAAAATCAGAGAAACCCTAAGTAAGACATCATAGAAACAGTAGGAGGTTGAAAACCCTAATAATAAAATTACAGAGAAAATCCAGAAGATCATGCAGATTAGCAAACATAGCAAACAAGATGAACTCAAACCCTAAAATTGGGGTTTCACTAGAATAATTAAGGTAAAAGAGGAGACTCAAAAAAAATGTTTAAATCATACTGGAAATCATATATTAGTACTAAAAATCAGAAGATAAAGTATTTTCGAAAGGGGTTAAAAAACCCTAGTTCTTTAAAAATGAAGAATCGTTTGAAAAACAAAGAGGTTTCAAAGAGAAAACAGGTGAAAAACTTATAATAGACATAGATCTGTCACAGATCTAGGAAGATCGGAAGATCTTAAAGCTAGGGTTTCCAGAGAAAAACCCTAGCTTTAAGATCTTCCGATCTTCCTAGATCTGTGACAGATCTAGGAAGATCGGAAGCTCTTAAAGCTAGGGTTTCCAGAGAAAAACCCAAAAGAGAAGAAAGCTTAAATATCACCGGCGTTTGGCCGAAAAATGCAAGAATCTTACTCGAACGACCATAGAAGGCCGGAAAACATGGCCTGAGATTGTAGAGGTGAGTGAACCGCCTCTGGTTCACCTGAGATCCTCCATCGGTGACACATGCATGAAAGATGGAGGCATGGGGTTGATGAGAGGTGGAAACTCCATCGTTTCCGGCGGCGGGTGGCCGGAGAAGGAGAGACAAAGCTCAAGTGGAGCATATCGGAGAGAGAGAGAGATGAGAGAACTTAGAGACGGTTGGGTGAGAAAATGAGAGGGGGAAATGAGACGGGGGAGGGTAGTCACCTAGGTTTAATTAAGGAATTGTGGAATCTGAACTGTTGATTTGAATTAATCAACAATTCCGATTGATAGATGCTTGGGACGGGTAGTCGTAGAGACTGGGCTGGGTTATTGTGTCAATTAATTGGGTTAGGGGTCACATTTAATTGGGGCTAGAATTTAAATGAAATATGGCTAGCTGTTAAATACTCAATTAATTAAAATAATTTATAAAAACAACTGATAATTATAAAAAAATGAAATTGATAGCTTAAAAAATTAAATTAAAATGATTAATCAGTATTTAAAAATATAAATGACTAATATTTGAGTAAAAAATAGCATAAACATATCATTAGGCTATAATTGCAAAGTTATTGCAATTATTGTCAAATAATGCCAATTTGGCTAAATGTGAAATAATTTGATCTTAATAGGATAAAAAATAATGTATTAAGTCAAGAAATGTCTCTGAAATAATTTATAATGCAACTTATAATTAATTATTAGAATATAAAAATTTGGATAAATTCAAATAAATTAATAAAAATGTGGGAAATTATAGAAAAATATCAATTGTTATGAAAACCTGTTTTTGAAGGTGTATATGCAAATTAAAAATAATTTGAGAAAAAATTGGGTATCAACAGATGCCCCTCTTTACCCGGGAAGGATGAAAGAGTTGTCGGGTAAAGATATGATGACCAATTTTGACCGAGCGAAAACGATTTGAGGGTCGCATGTAGTTTAGGAGTCATCGGAGAAGTATACCAATGAAGTTTTACAAGAACGGACGCAAAGTATAGGGTTAGGTGCACAAACGGCTTACCGGGTGGTTAGGAGAACTGGAGCGGAACCGCTCCTGCCGGGATGGTAGTTTGCTTGGCGGATTACCTGCCAATAAAGAATACGAGCATAAATTGTGCGTAATTTAAACATGATCCAAATTCCCGTTGGACCATGAATGATGTCTTCGGACGATTAAGGATGACGTCCTCAGATCATGACGTCTTGGGCTATGAATTGCTTGATGCAGGATTCGCAGGCCATGAAAATGATGTTCTCGGGCCATGAGGATGGTGCCTCCGAACCATGATGACATTGAATAATGATATGCAAAATGATAAAAAGAAATCCTCAGGCCATGACATGGTGATCTCGGGCTATGAAGATGGTGCCTCCGAACGATGACACCTTTGGATAGGTTGGCGATATTTCAGCCCATGAAGATGCAATAGTATGATGCTGACAAGACAGATCTTAGTCTTGCGAATTGAAGGGCAGAGCTTAGCCCGTAAAAAAAGCAAAATAAATAGTGCTTGAGATAGCGTTCGGGGAAAAAGTAAATTGGAGGCAGGGCTTAGCCTCGAAAGGTAGAAAAGTAGCCTTATGCAAGTGGAAAACAGAATGGTAGCCTTATGGAAAAAATGCAGATGGAGGTAGAGCTTAACCTCGGAAGGCAGAATGGTAGCCTTATGCAAAGATGCAATACAGATAGAGACAACGTTTAGTCTCGGAAGGCATAATGGTAGCCTTATGCAAAAAATTCAGATGGAGGTAAAGCTTAACCTCGGAAGGCAGAAAGGTAGACTTATGCAAAGATGCAATGCATATGGAGACAATGTTTAGTCTCGAAAGGCAGAATGGTAGCCTTATGCAAAAAATGCAGATGGAGGTAGAGCTTAAGCTCGGATGGCAGAAGGGTAGCCTCATGCAAAGATGTAATGCAGATGGAGACAACATTTAGTCTCGGAAGGCAGAATGGTAGCCTTATTCAAGAAATGCAGATGGAGGTAGAGCTTAACCTCAGAAGGCAGAAGGGTAGCCTTATGCAAAGATGCAATGCAGATGGAGACAACGTCTAGTCTCGGAAGGCATATTGGTAGCCTTATGCAAGTTGGAAGACAGAGTGGTAGCCTTATGCAGAGATGCGGATGCAGATGGAGACATCATTCAGTCTTAGAAGGCCGAAAGGTAGCCTTATGCAATGCAGATGGAGGTAGAGCTTAACCTCGAAAGGAAAAATGGTAGTCTTACGCAGGAAATAAAATGACAGTAGGAATTCTTAGATGGTAATAGGTTGCGGTACTGTGATTATTGAGGGTATTGTGACTGCGGAGAATTAAGGCACGTGTGAATGTCGGCAAGTGCAACAGTTTTGAGAGTAGTATTTTGAAAAAACGTTTGTCCCCTGGGTGGACAGTTTGTTTAAGGATTTTGCAACCTTAGAGCCTGCATCCAAAGAAAAATTGTGAGTTTTGTAAGGGGAAGGTTAGTTCATATCCCCACTGACTTTGATTGACTTGTTCGGCTTAATCTGATGATATTGTCTGTATCATTGGGGTAGCGTTGCTAAACAAAGCTGTTTCAAGAACAAACATGCATGATTTTGTAAAAGCATAATGTGTATATAAAATAATAGTTTTGGGGTGAACCGGCGACCGTGACGTGATTCGAGACATTGCAACCTCTACTGCTACAGAATTTTGAGGGTCCTCTTCAAAATTCTGCCCCAGTTTGATGGGTGAACTCTTCTGACTATTGCTCGTGCGACGATTGACTGAACTTGCTTCGGAATTTTGAGGGTCCTCCTCAAAATTCTGCCCCAGTTTGATGGGTGAACTCTTCTGACTATTGCTCGTGCGACGATTGACTGAACTTGCTTCGGAATTTTGAGGGTCCTCCTCAAAATTCTGCCCCAGTTTCCAATTGCGGGGGGAAGATGAAATTTGATTGAATTGTGACCGAACCAGGTCAGGCGTAGTTCAATTTACATCATCATTAAGAAAGCAT
Source organism: Nicotiana knightiana (assembly GCA_005239525.1). NCBI lineage: Eukaryota > Viridiplantae > Streptophyta > Magnoliopsida > Solanales > Solanaceae > Nicotiana > Nicotiana knightiana. The sequence continues at coordinate 44,724 of ML393604.1, forward strand.
AAGATTACACATAGTAGCATTTGACTGCATCTGAATTGATTGGCTTTGGCCAGACTTCTCCGTCCATTTCTGCGAGTATAAGTGCTCCTCCTGTCAGTACCCGGTGAATCATATACGAACCCTACCAGTTGGGAGAGAACTTCCCTTTGGCTTCATCTTGATGTGGAAAGATTTTCTTTAACACCAGCTGCCCTGGTGTGAACTGTCTCGGCTTGACTTTCTTGTTGAAGGCTCTGGACATTCTGTTCTGATAGAGTTGACCATGACAGACTGCATTCATTCTCTTTCCGTCTATGAGGGCTAGTTGCTCATAACGGCTCTTTACCCATTCTGCGTCGCTGAGTTCAGCTTCTTGTATAATTCTTAGAGATGGGATCTCAACTTCGGCAGGAATAACAACCTCAGTACCATAAACTAGCATATAGGGAGTTGCCCCTGTTGAGGTGCGAACTGTGGTGCGATATCCCAATAAGGCAAATGATAACTTCTCGTGCCACTGCTTGTGCCTTTCTATCATATTTCTTAGTATCTTCTTGATGTTTTTGTTGGCGACTTCTATAGCTCAATTCATCTGAGGTCTGTAAGCTGTGGAATTCTTGTGTTTGATCTTAAAATCTTGCACATAGCTTTCATCAGGTCACTGTTGAGATTGGAACCATTGTCGGTGATGATTGACTCAGGAATCCCGAATCGACAAACAATACGGTCGCGGACAAAGTCTGCCACGACTTTCTTAGTCACTGCTTTGTAGGATGCTGCTTCGACCCATTTGGTGAAATAGTCGATGGCTACCAGAATGAACCTGTGTCCGTTGGAGGCGGCAGGCTCGATTGGTCCAATAACGTCCATGCCCCAGGCGGNCTGCTTCGACCCATTTGGTTAAATAATCGATGGCTACCAGAATGAACCTGTGACCGTTGGAGGAGGCAGGCTCGATTGGTCCAATAACGCACATGCCCCAGGCAGTGAATGGACATGGTGAGCTTGTTTGGAGGTATCTTTATCATATCTGCGTGTATCTCACAGCGGTGGAATTTTCGGATGCACTCCGTTTCCATAGTCATCCAAAAGTAACCAACTCGAAGTATCTTCTTTGCCAGAACAAAACCGTTCATATGTGGACCGCAAGTTCCAGCATGAATTTCCTCTAGTAGTTTTGATGCTTCTTTTGCGTCGACACACATTAATAACCCCAAATCAGGAGTCCTCCTGTACAGGATTCCTCCGCTGTGAAAGAAATTGTTGGATAGTCTTCGAAGTGTGCGTTTCTGAGTGGGATTCGCAAGCTCTAGGTAATCTCCTTTTGCCAAATAATACTTGATGTCATGAAACCAAGGATTTCCGTCTGCTTCCTCTTCAACATGGGCACAATAGGCTGGCTGATTATGGATCTTTACGGGAATAGGATCAGTGAAATTCTTGTCCGGGTGTTGGATCATTAAGGACAAAGTAGCCAATGCATCGGCGAACTCATTCTGGATTCTGGGGACATGCCGAAATTCCATATTTGTGAACCTCTTTCTTAATTCCTGTACGTGGTGTAGATACAGAAGTATCTTAGGGTTCTTGGTAGCCCACTCTCCTTTTACCTGATGTACCAGCAAATCTGAGTCACCAATCACTAGCAGCTTCTGAACGTTCATGTCAATGGCCATATTGAGCCCTAAGATACAAGCTTCATATTCTATCATATTGTTGGTGCAGGGGAATCTGAGTTTCGCAGATACCGGATAATTCTGACCGGTTTCTGATATTAGGACTGCTCCAATGCCAATTCCCTTGTAGTTCGCCACTCCATCGAAGATCATTCTCCAACCGTCATAGGATTCTGCAATGTCTTCTCCTATGAATGATACCTCTTCATCAGGAAAATACATTTTCAAAGGTTCGTATTCTCCGTCTACAGGGTTCTCAGCAAGATGGTCTGCCAGTGCTTATCCCTTGATCGCTTTTTGAGTCATATAGATAATATCGAACTCACTCAACAGGACACTTGGCAAGCTTGCTAGTGGGCATGGGCTTCTGAAAGATGTACTTCAATGGATCCATCCTCGATATGAGATACGTTGTGTAGGCACAGAAGTAATGCCTCAGCTTCTGGGCTACCCAAGTCAAAGCACAACACGTGCATTCTAATAGAGAATATATGGCCTCGTACGGAGTGAACTTATTGCTGAGATAATAAATGGCTTGCTCTTTTCTTCCTGTTTCATCGTGCTCCCCCAGAATGTAGCCGAAAGCTCCATCTAACACTGCAAGGTAGAGTAACAGAGGTCTACCTGGATCAGGCGGTACCAAGACTGGCGGTGTTGACAGGTATGCCTTGATTTTGTCGAAAGCCTTTTGACAATCATCAGTTCACTTTGTTGCGCGTCCTTCTTCAGCATCTTGAAGATCGACCCACAAATAATTGTAGAATGTGATATGAATCGGTTGATGTGATTAAGTCTCCCCAAGAAACTCATTACATCTTTCTTGTTCCTTGGCGGTGGTAGTTCTTGAATGGCTTTGACTTGACGGATCCAATTTTATCCCTCGGTGGCTGACAATGAACCCGAGCAACTTTCTAGCAGGAACCCTGAATGCACACTTCGCGGGGTTCAGCTTCAGATTGTATTTTCGCAACCTTTTGAAGAACTTACTCAAATCTCCCATGTGGTCAGTGGATTTCCTAGACTTGATAATAACATCATCCATGTATACCTCGATCTCCTTGTGAATCATGTCGTGGAAGATGGTGGTCATGGCCCTCATGTAGGTGGCCCCTGCATTCTTCATGCCGAATGGCATCATCTTGTAACAATACACTCTCCATGGCGTAATAAAAGCCGTTTTCTCAGCATCTTCCTCATCCATCCAGATCTAGTGATAACCAGCGAAGCAATCCGCGAATGATTGTAATTCATGCTTGGCGCAATTGTCAATTAGGATATGTATATTTGGCAAAGGGAAGTCGTCTTTCGGACTAGACCGGTTGAGATCCCGGTAGTCGACACAGACTCTGACCTTCCCATCCTTCTTTGGTACTGGCACAATGTTGGCTAACCATGTTGGGTACTCAATTACCCTGAGAACCTTGGCATTGATATGCTTGGTGACTTCTTATTTGATTTTCAAACTCATGTCGGGTTTGAACTTCCTGAGTTTTTGTTTTACTGGTGGACACATTGGATTGGTTGGAAATTTGTGAGCCACAATAGACGTACTTAGACCAGTCATGTCGTCATACGACCAGGCGAATATGTCCTCATACTCCTTTAGAAATTTTGCGTATTCTTTCTTTTCTGACGGCGACAAATGAATGTTGAATCGTATTTCTTGATGTTTTTTGAATCTACAGGATTGATGATTTCAGTCTCGTCCAGGTTGGACTTAGGTCTGTTCTCAAAATTCTCAACTTCTTTGACAATATCTTAAAGGTATGTCATCTTCTTCTGAATCTACGTCCGTTTGCTGTGTTGTCTCGTTACACGTCATAGTTATCGGTTCATCAAGACATGGGATAGTAATGCTGTATAGGTAAAGCAATGAGAGAAAAATGATAGCAATAAATATTGATTCATAAGGGAAATTCAAAAACGCTTTTGATAAACTGAACGATTGTTTTGAACATTGAAGATCTTATTGCAGGAAAGCAAAAAAAGAAATCATTTTGTAAAGAAAATAGTGAATAGTGCTTGTTTTAGCCTTGCTACACCGAGGCTCGTCGGGCTTTGGTTGTCCTGACAGTCCAATTCTTGAGGTACCTCCCTCTACTCACAGCCTGTATAGAAGGGCCTTCCTCCATCTCTTCCTCGAGAATAACACAACAGTCCATATCTTTGTCCTCCAGAAACAAGTTCCTCATTGCTGTAAGTTCCTCTTCTTCGTCTGATCCATAAATAATGTCTGCCTGTTGGAAGGTCTGCTCCAGATGTGGTATTGGTTTCTCCAAAGGGTAATAGGTACTGCGCCATGGTGGCGACCAGTTTTTGAATTCTTCCCAAGTGTATTCATATCCCAAACCTAAAGTGGTGCCGTGCTTCTTGAGTTTGATAGGTTTAGAGATCCCTTGAAGGTTCTTGCCGATCCCTTTACCTGGCTTGTACCCTCTCCAATTCATCATACTTGTGATCTTGCTATCCCACCATTTGTCTTTGTCGATAGTGTTGACCCGTTCAATGTGGTGGTAAGTTTCTCCACCCAACTTCTTTCTTCTTTCAATCACCGGAATAGTCTGGCGACTGTAAATAGGGTTACTACCGTCACTATGAATAATCACCTCTTGGTGGTTCCACTCGAACTTCACTGCCTGATGTAGCTTTAATGCTACGACCCCAGCAACATGGATCCAGGGTCGTCCCAATAACAGATTGTAGGACGCTAGCACATCTATCACTTGGAAATCCACCTCGAACCAGGTTGGACCCATTTGCAGGCATAGGCTGATCTCACCAATGGTGGACCTCTAAGATCCATCGAAGTCCTTCACATTGATCGCTCCATCATTTATCTCATGCAGCCCTTTACCCAATTTCTTGAGCGTTATCAATGGGCAAATGTTAAGACTGGATCCCCCATCGATCAGGATTCTGGTGATGAAATAATATTCACATTGCACAGTTATGTGCAGTGCTTTGTTATGGCCCAGCACTTCAGGAGGCAGCTCGTCCTCATGGAAAGTGATCTTGTGACTCTCCAACACTTGGCCCACCATATTAGCCATTTCTCCACTAGTGATGTTATTTGGCACATAGTCTTCGTTCAACACGTTCGATAAAGCATTCTTGTGCGTCTCGAAATTATGCAGCAAAGAGAGGATGGATATTTGCGCTGATGTTTTGTTCAACTGGTCGATGACTGAATACTCCTTGGCATGTACTTTCCTCCAAAGGTCGTCTGGACCTGTATCGATACTGGGAGGCCGATTGGAAGCCTGCCTGCTGGATTCAGCCAGATGTTCAGGGGTATAGACTCTACCAGTTCTTGTCATACCCTACGCTGCAACAGCCTCTTCAGTCTTGACTTTGCCTTTCCTTCTCGCCTCGGCTGTATAGTCCTATGGTACATCATCTGTATAGAAAGGTGGTGTGGTAGATATCGCCACCGTGATTGGCGCATCTACCCTCACTTCGAATTGAACATGTGCCTGGGGTGGCAATACTGCAACCTCAAATGATGCAGGTTACACGAACTCAACTTCAATCGGTATTGGTGTCTTTGTCGGTGACGCTGCTTCAAACTCAAGAGGCATGGACATATTTACCTCAGCATCCTCAGACGGTTGAATCTGGACTATGATTAGGTTGAGAGTGACTGCAGGCTTATTTGGATCATCGCCTTCTGCGATCAACCCGATTGATCCCTCGGGGTTCCAATCATCTTTTATTTCAATCAAGTGGATGCCTCTACCCTTATGGCCCGGAAGAGGATTATTGCAGATGTTTGGGGCGGATTCCTTTTCCATGATGACCTTGTTGTCAATCAGGGTTTGTATCTTGTCCTTCAAAGATTGGCATTCATCAATGGTATGCCCCTTCATGCCGGAGTGGTATGCACAAGACTTGTTTGGGTTGACCCATTGAGAAGGATTCTCAGGGGTTGCAGCAGGGATGAAGGTGAAATAACCAACATCTTTGAGCTTCTCATACATCTGGTCGATGAGTTCAGCGATGGCGGTATACTGTTTTGGAGGTCTGCGATCAAAATTAGGACGAGGTCTGGGGAAGTTTTGACGGGTAGGAGGTGATTGGTAATGAGATGGTTGGGGATTGTAAGTGTGGTAGACAGGAGCGGGTTATGAGTATTTGGGTGAAGCAGGTTGATATGTCGGTGGTGGAGGTGATTGATAAGTTGGTGGTGGAGCTTGGTATGAGGGTGCTCGGTAATTTGGGGTTGGTTGATATGTGAGTGGAGGTGTCGGGTTAGTTTGGTATTTGAGTGGGATTTGGTTCTTTGTGAAACCATCACGGTTCCCACGTCTCTTTTCTTAGACATACTACCAGACTGCAAAGCCTTGTTTGTAGCTTGCAAGGCTTCAAAATTTGTGACCATACCGCTCTTGATACCTTCTTCAATCCGTTCACCTAATTTGATAATGTCGGAGAACTTGTGGTTCTCAATCATCATCAACCGTTCATAGTACTGCGGGTCCTGGGCCCGGACAAAGAACTTGTTCATCTGCTCCTCTTCTAAGGCGGGTCTGACCTTGGCAGCTTCGGACCTCCAACGAGTAGCGTACTCGTGAAATGTCTCTGTGGGCTTCTTTTTCAAATTCTGAATATAGAACACGTCTGGTGCGTTTTCTGTGTTGAGCCTGAATCTGTCCATAAAGTCAGATGCCATGCTCACCCAATTCAACCATTTCTTGGGATCTTGGCTGATGTACCAAGACAATGCATCTCCTTTGAAGCTCCTCTTGAACAACTTCATGCGGATCCTTTCATCCTTCCCTACTCCAACCATCTTATCACAATAAGTTCTCAGATGGACACTTGGATCACCCGTACCATCAAACATTTCAAACTTAGGAGGTTTGTATCCCTTGGGCAGTTCGACATCGGGCTGTATGCAGAGGTCTTCATAGTTCAACCCTTCGACTCCCTTGATTCCTTCGACGCCTTGAACCCGGCTGGCCAACTTCCTAAGTTTTTCGGCCAAGTTCTTTATAAGCAGGTCCTTTTCATCAGACTCAGGTGTGTAGGTGATAGAGGAGTAGAGTGTGGCATGGTCTCCACGTAGATGGGATTGTTATGGTGGCCTGGAGCATGAGTGTGAAAATGGTCATTTGTGGAGTTCTGAGGTTCTGGGATAAGCAGTGGGGGTGTTGTTTGGATTATGGCAGGCATTGCAGCGTGCTAGGAGAATTTGGTTCTTTGGTGGGGTGTTGTGATGATTTTGCTGCGGGATGATTTTGCTGCTTTGGAATGTTTTGAGGAGGTGCAGGATTCTAGATATTGACGTCTGGGACGTTGAGGGAGAATGACAGGTTTGCTAGATTCCGAACTTGATCAAGATCTTCTTGAAACTTTAACAATTTCCATTCCATCTGCGGCACAGTTTCGTTCTGAAGCCGAATACCCTGGCCATCAGTGGCCTCTACCCGTTCAACCACATTCTCATTTCTGTTGTTGCCTGAATCTTCCATTTTCTTTTTGCCTTTGTTCTTGCCTTTGGGAGGACTAAGAAGAGGAGAGGGTGGAGGCCCCCTGGATCTTGTAAGATAGGACGATGATGCCATAATGCACGAACTAACCTTTGGGGAGGGGAATAAATAAATAAAGAAAAACAAAAACAAAAGTAACCAAGTCGTGAGGATTATGAAAAGTATTGCGGTACTTAAACACATAGTACGGGAATGTAAAATGCGTCCTAATTTGGGGACCTCTTTTGTGCCCGAGGTAGGCCTAGCGACAAATTGATTTGGAGAACTTAAGATGCTAAATGCCTCATTTTACTGATAAGAAAATAGACGAACCTCAAAATGACACTAAATAAACAGGAAGTAAAGGTCAGTAATGGCCATTGGCCTTATTACATTGATAAAGTAAAAGAAAGACATTCCTATCTACTTGGTCCCAGAAGGACCTTCCCCAGACTCAGCATTCTTGCTTCCTTCGTACAGCTCCCATAACTCGCGAAGCCCCAGCAAGAGGTATGCTCAGGCCAGATGTCCTCCTATTTCCTCCAGTAAAGGTGTCATTTCAATGTCCCCAAAGCGGAACACGGGCCTTTCACAATCCCAGAACAGGATAGCAGCCTCTATTATCATGTTGTTAGGCTAGATTTCTAGGAGAGATGGTAGAGTACCCAAGTATTTCCTGACGAGAGTTTTGTCACTAGATTGTAAATCTTTCCACCAACTTAGCAATCTTGGAGGGATATTGGAGACCATGCCGAATATGGGGACTTCGTGCCTCATTTTTTCTGCAAGGCAAACAAGGTTAGGCCCTTACCCCCACCAGACTCGACTATTTAACATCAACAATTAGCATAAAGCATTTAGTTCTCCAAATAAATGCACAAAACGTGATGATGTCCGTTTGGGTTCCATGGAAACCCAGTGGACTTTTGGATAAGGAAATCTTAAAAGTTATCGTGCGGACCACACTTTAGCCTGGATAGGTTTGACCATGATGCATAAAACAACATAACGGAGTAAGGTTTCCATGGGGTTTTAGACTGGTACCCTCGAGCGGACAACTCAAGAGGGAAAGGCACGGAACTGTCGACTACACCGCTGATCGACTAGCTTTACCACAAATAAGTCTTTCCGAATTTAAGAGGTAATAATATAGGAAGAGTGCAACCACTCATCAAGCGTTGCTATAGTATTTTGTTTGGCACGAGTGGAGTATGAATGTTGAGCATGATTATGCAATAAATAAGCATTAAAGACACGTTGTCATGTATTTGCATGTTATGAAAGCAGTAAATACAACAGTTTATAATTTAAAAGCGGTTACAAAGGAAGGAAACAGAAAGGAGCATGTCAGTTACTTTTGAAGAACAAATAAATGCTTAAAGAAATAGATAAGTAATTGCGCACAAAAAGGGGAAAGGGAAAGGTCACAAGTATTAACAAAGTAAGACAAGTTTACAAAGCCGTTTGAAATGGTAAAAGCCTAGACAAATCTCCAGCAGAGTCGCCATGCTGTCGCGCCCCCTCTTTCCTCGCGGAGATCGGGTTTATGACATTCGGTTGGGACAACTCTTTCCTTTTGGGAAAGGGGTTTGTATTTTTTAGAGTCACCACCTAACGATTTTTAAAGGTGCGTTAGGACACCAAAGGAGTTCATTTACAACTACGTTGCTAACCATAGATAGGGTAAGGGCTTGAAATTATCCTAAGGGGAAGGTGTTAGGCACCCCCCAGGATCCACAAGTGTGGTTCCTGGCTAAACAACTTTTGTGAATTTGAGCAAGTAGAAAATAGGCAATTAATATTTAAACAAGTAAAGAGTTTTGAAAGACTCATAGTTTAAGAACACATGTGTTACAAAAAGTTTTGAAAATACTTAAAACTTGAGCAAGGTTTTTGAAAGAGTTATGATCTAAACATGCATATGAAGGATAAGGGGGAGTACTAGGTTGTTTTTCATATGGATCACATCAGTACAATACCCGGTAATCACTCCTCAAAGAGGGACTACACGTGGTATTAGCTCACCGGTCAACATATCCATATTCTACCCTTTCCCACCCCGTGAAAGTAACTAAATCGAGTGTTGGTCTCGACCTCTATTGCATGCTGTTACCCGTCCCTTCCTATTAGTCCTGGAGGAAATTATGACTCCTATCCTAAAGGGAGGTGCTAGGCAGACCCTCAGGTTTAAAAGGTAAAAATTCTAGGGCGACAAATAACAAAACAAGTAGGATTGCAGATAAAGGGAAAGCATGGAAAGTAGATAAAGGCTCAAGTATTCCTCCACACATAGTACACGTACACAACATGACTCATACGCAATTAAGTTCCAGATTCCGGTTCAGATCCTAAAACAAGGTATCTAAATGATAATAACAAAGACATATTTATTGCGTAACTCAGAGAGGAAGTCTTAACCAGTTTTGTTTACTGATTTTATCCATGTTGATAATTAAGCAGCATACATAAATAAACATATTTCAAGTTTTAACAACTTTGATTACCTAAGGCTTGCCTAGGCGTAGGACAATGCTCAGTAATTACCCAGATTATTAAAGAAACTGTTGAGTTGTTTTGCCTAAACATGTTGTACTTAGGTGTTGCATCAAATGCAGAATTATCACTAGTTGTATAGAGACATGGTAAAACAGTTTTAGGTTCTTTTTCATGCATTGGTAATTAGGCGGGGAATGAATCCCAAAACATGATATCTAGTTCACAGATATGGATGCAGAATGATGCACATACAGAATCCTAAGCAGGATTTCTAAATGCACAATAATTACAACATTAAGCATAATTTCAGAAGATGCAAGAGTGACAGTTTATTTTGGTGTTGTTTACCCTAAACAGGATCTCTAAGTGTACATGGCAGCATAGATCATGATTGCAAAGTACTGGTTATTAACAAATTTTAACGTAGGATTCTCTAAGTGATATGACAGTGAGATGGACATGCTGAAAACAGTAAGTATAAATCCTAGGGAACATGATCTCTAATGCATGAAATGAGTCCTAAACATGGTCTCTATTGCGAAAAGTAGGAATATAAACCTAATAATATGTTTTCTACCCTTTTAATAGCTAAAGCATACATAGTCACCCATTCCTTTTCCAATATCCATTCCCCAAGAGTTGTTTACAAATTATTACAGGCGAATGAATGAATTATAAAAATAGAAAATCAAGAAGCTACTCTATAGGGAGCCTTTAATTAGGTCCAGATTTCTCAAAGCCTCCAATGGCCTCATATGCCTCAGCTCCATAGACAAATAAGAGTCTAGCTGCATCAAAGTTCCCTAAGGATCTCAAGGATCCCGGGCAGTGCTTACACCTAGACTTAGCAACCAAGAATTTGAACAAGTGCAGTGTGGAAGTGTCAGCCTCAGTGTGTCAGAGTTCAGAGGGAGCTCAAGGGTCCCAAAGCAGTTTTCACACTGAGGGGACAGAACTTAAGGGTCTAAGAATAAAGTGAAGTGCATGAGGTGATTTAAAAATAATTGAGTTAAGAAAGCATTTATGAAAATAATTTTTTTGAAATAGGTTTACTTATCGGTAAGTGAGTGGCTTAGGAAAATAGTTTTGAAAAGAACAAGGGATAACCAACACCAAACAGTACACAGAACATAGAGAGACAACCACAAACAAGAAGGCAGGGATTGGGGACACATAGGTTGTACATAGAAATAGGTTTGTACATAAGTCAACATTAGAGAAGTACTAAAGTATCACAGACCTGTACAAACACCTAAATAGTCACAGACATATTTTGTCATAGAGAGTTCATGCCAAGACCTTAATAGAAACAGATTGAGGGAGTACCAAAGAAGACATCACATGATAAACATAGTTGCACATAGGTTTAAGAAGAGGTTCAGGGTATAGCATGGAGACTAAGTAACATGTGGTGCATGTTGTAGTATACTAGGAATTGAAGAAGACATAAGTGAAGCAGAATCATGTTGAAACATGCAGGGGGGGGGGGGGGGTAGTAACATGTTGAGCATAGTATACAGACTAATTGCAAGTAGAACAACTAAACCATAAGTAGAGGCAGATTAAAAACAAGATGAATCGAAATACCCAAAGAAACATATTGTTTTGAAGCTTTAAACATAAATTGAAGACATACCAGTTGGAAGATAGCAAGTGCAGAATGAAGAATAGGCAAATAGAATAACCAGTCTTGGCTTGCAGTCGACTATTAATAGTAGCAAGTAATAATGAGAAGAACAGTAGAGAGTATGTATGTGTGTAAGAGACAGAGTTGAACAGTGTGTATGTTCGTGTCTTGCTAATGAAAGAGCAGAGGTATATATAGTTTTGAAAATAGGCAGAGAGTATGGTAACAAGTACTTAGTTTAGCATAATTATGGAAATAATACTCAATCAGTATCAATTAGAGACCTGGACTCCCTTTAATTAGGGAGTCAAGTTCAAACGGGACAATCAGAGTTAAATAAGGGGAAGACATCAATTATAAACTGATTTTACCATAATAAGAGTAGTTAAAGCATGTGGCATGTAATAAAGACCAAATACAGAATATTTCAAGTAAGGAAAATATACACTGAGTGTGTTTATATGGTAAAAATATAAATTAGTTTTGGAAATTAGTCAAAGAATCACGTATGGGATAAAATCACGAGGAATCAATACTAATTGAGGAATGTACCACACAAATAAGGAAACAATTCGAAATCGGTACACAATTACAAGGGACATACACAAAATCATAGATTCAAAGAAAAATATCACAGCTTTACGAAGAGATGCACAGAATCAATAGAGTATTAGGTAAAATCAAATAATCAGACTTACTAAGCAACAAATAACACGAAAATCAGAGAAACCCTAGGTAAGACATCACAGAACAGTAGGAGGTTGAAAACCCTAACAACAAAATTACAGAGAAAATCTAGAAGATCATGCAGATTAGCAAACATAGCAAACAAGATGAACTCAAACCCTAAAATTAGGGTTTCACCAGAATAATTAAGGTAAAATAGGAGACTCAAGCAAAGCGTTTAAAATCATACTGGGAATCATATATTAGTACTAAAATCAGAAGATAAAGTGTTTTCGAAAGGGGTTAAGAAACCCTAGTTCTTTAAAAATGAAGAATCATTTGAAAAACAAAGAGGTTTCAAAGAGAAAACAGGTGAAAAACTTAGAATAGACATATCTGTCACAGATCTAGGAAGATCGAAAGATCTTAAAGCTAAGGTTTCCAGAGAAAAACCCAAAAGAGAAGAAAGCTTAAAATATCACCGGCGTTTGGCCGGAAAATACAAGAATCTTACTCGAACGGACATAGGAGGCCGGAAAACATGGCATGAGATTGTAGAGGTGAGTGAACCGCCTCTGGTTCACCTGAGATCCTCCATTGATGAAACAAGCATGAAAGACAGACCATGGGGTTGATGAGAGGTGGAAACTCTATCGTTTTCGGCGGTGGGTGGCCGGAGAAGGAGAGACAAAGCTCAGGGTGGAGCGTCTCAGAGAGAGAGATGCGATAACTTAGAGACGGCTGTGTGAGAAAATGAGAGGGGGAAATGCGACGGGGGAGGGTAGTCACCTAGGTTTAATTAAGGAATTATGAAATCTGAACCGTTGATTTGAATTAATCAACGCTTCTGATTGATAGATGCTTGGGCCGGGTAGTTGTAAGGACTAGGCTTGGTTATTGGGTCAATTAGTTGGGTTAGGGGTCAGATTTAATTGGGGCTAGAATTTAAATGAAAAATGGCTAGTTGTTAAATACTCAATTAATTAAAATAATTTATAAAAATAACTGATAATTATAAAAAAAAATGAAATTCATTCTTAAAAAATTAAATTAAAATGATTAATCAATATTTAAAAATATAAATAACTAATTTTTGAGTAAAAAATAGCATAAAACATATCATTAGGCTATAATTGCAAAGTTATTGCAATTATAGCCAAATAGTGCCAATTTGGCTAATTGTGAAATAATTTGATCTTAATAGGACCAAAAATAATGTAATAAGTCAAGAAATGTCTCTGAAATAATTTGTAATGCAACTTATAATTAATTATTAGAAAATAAAAATATTGGATAAATTAAAATAAATTAATAAAAATGTGGAAATTATAGAAAAATACCAATTGTTATGAAAACCTGTTTTTGAAGGTGTATATGCAAATTAAAAATAATTTGAGAAAAAATTGGGTATCAACAGTATTGTGGAACCATTGTTGAGGTAAATCTTGTTATTGTTGAATTCTATCTCCCTACTTTATACTTGTTCATTGTTATGTTGTAAGGGAGAGTGTTAAAACACGAAGGGTGATGGCATGCCATATTGTGAGTGTTAATGCACGAAGGGTGATGTCGTGCCATATTGAGAGTACTAATGCACGAAGGGTGATTCCGTGCCATGTTATGCGAGCTAATGCACGAATGGTGATGTCGTGCCGTATATTTGATTTATATTGTAAGGTTGAGAGTTAAAGCACAAAGGGTGATGCCATTCAACTTCTTTTATTGGTTTTAATTGATTTCACTAATTAATGGAATATCATTTGTTCTAGTTATTATATCTGTTGTGGCTCTTATATCTTATTTCCCCCTTTAGCATGTTTTCCTCCTAGTAGTACATGTTTTAGCTATTATTGTTGTCTTTCTTGTACATATACTGTTATCTGCACAAATTTATTATGTGGGTGTCTTGTCTTAGCCTCGTCACTACTTCGTCGAGGTTAGACTCTACACTTACAAGTACATGGGGTCGGTTGTACTCATACTACACACTGCACTTCTTGTGCAAATTTTGGTACCAGCCCTAGCTGATCGTAAGGTTAGCAGCTGGACTTGCTTGTCAGGAGACCCAAGGTAGATCTGCTGGCGTCCGCAGACCCTGGAGTCTCTTCCTAGTCTCATTATTTTACTACTTCTTTCTTTCAGAATGGTGTATTTCCTTTCGGGCTTTATTTGTAGTAAATCATAGTAGCTCGTGAGTCGTGACTCAAGATCCTAAATGTATCAGATATTATGGGTTTTATGTAAGTTCGCAAATATGCTTTAGCTTCTGTTTAGCTTAATTATTCTTGTTATTGAAATTGGCTAAAGTTGGCATTAAGAATCCTTTAATGTGGCTTGCCTAACAAGTTAAATGTTGGGCACTATTATGATCCCGACGGTGAGAATTCCGGGTCGTTACAGTGTTCTAATTTATTTCAAAATCTCACCGGTCCCAAACTAATTACCCCGGCAAGTTATATAACCCCTGTAAAACACAAATTGAACCGTAAATGGGAGAACTGGGTTGTAATACTCAAAACGACCGGCCAGATCGTTACAGTTCTGGTGATGACAGAGCAATCAAAGCGTCAGAAGAGAACATACACAAAAACATCAACTGTAAAAAAATCTTATGTAATATATCATCATATTACGCATTATTAAAATATAACTACATAATGATATTATCTAGCAATCATGACTAAATTGATCATTTTTGCAAATTAAGATAATGTCCAATCATTTTGAGTACATAATGCTAATATAATGACATCTGTTGGCATTTAAATGATTATTGTAATATATATATATATATATATATATATATA